>JAEQML010070306.1:0-16879 GCA_016904865.1 Pissodes strobi | reverse complement strand
TCAGCTTCGGAAGATGAAGTTATATTGTCAGTTATTCTTCAATTTTTTTCCATCAACTAGTTTTCCAGATCGTGTAGTGGTTAATCTGTTTCGTAATTTATTATGAACAATTCTCCATGGGGCCGGCATTCGTAGTACCGATTTCTTCTGCCAACTCTCCCACCAAGTTGATGGTCAAATATCGGATGATGTTTTCCAAACTTATTTGATAACTTGCTTTTTACTGCTGTCCATATTATTCGTTTATTAAATTCATTTGATGATGTTTTAAAATCTGAAATTTTTCCAATAATTTTAATCTCAGACGCCTCGGATTCATGAAGCCAAATTGTACTATTAAAGTAGTAGCACGTTGCAGCTCGTCCGCATTTAGATTAACTCCTTTATATCTAGGATCAAGTAGTTACGCTGCATTGTGCGTGTTGGTACAGGTCAAATCAATTCTTTTTATTACTGATTACTGAATGTGGCCTCTTGCTTTTCAGCATTGCCGTTCTTTCTTTTTCTTGTTAGGGAATATTATCTCATCTTCATGATCATCATCTTGGGAGGATTCATCCAAATTGGTATTTGCCTTATCAGACTGAAAAGAAAAGTATGAAAATATGTTAAAAGAATCAGCTGAAATATTTGGATTTTCATCAATTTCTGAATGTGGCCTCTTGTTTTTCACCATTGCCGTTCTTTATTTTTCTATGTTAGGGAATATTAATTCATCTTCATGATCTTCATATTGGGAGGATTCATCCAAATTGTGAATGTGGCTTCTTGCTTTTCACCATTGCCGTTCTTTCTTTTTCTTTGTTAAGGAACATTGTCTCATCATCATGATCATGATCTTGAGAGGATTCATCCAAATTGGTCTGTGCCTTGTCAGACTGAAAAGAAAAGGATGAAAATATGTTAAAAAAGCCAGCTGAAATATTTGGATTTTCATCAATTTCTGAATGTCTTGCTTTTCACCATTACCATTGTTTCTTTTTCTTTGTTAGGGAATATTGCCTCATCTTCATGATCTTCATCTTGGGAGGATTCATCCCAATTAGTCTTTGCGTTGTCAAGCTGAAAAAAAGGTGAAAATATGTTAAAAAAATTGGTAAAGCCTTTACATGGAACTTCCTTCGCGAGAGAAATGTGTTAAATAAAATATATGAAGACAAGTATATTACTAATATGGTGCTGGACCCAAAACGTAAATTTATATAAAAATCAAGAAGCAAATACAAAGTGATAATAAACGATAAACATATTCTTTCATTGTGCTTTACTTCCTTCGGGACATAAAAATATTGGGATTCCCCGAATTACCGGTAGTCGTATAACAAAGGCGGTTGTAAGCTGGACTGATCGCAAATGCATCAATAATATAAAAAAAATATATGTAACATGATTTAACCCAAATAAAATAAATAAAATATTTTTTGATTATTTAAGATATTTTGTCGGAATTTGATCATTTGACGGCCAATTAAGTAGTGATCAATTGGCGGTCAAATGGCCATCTCCAACTCTAATTGCAATCATCTGGGTTCTGCTTTTATTTGTATAGATTCTAGTTCATTTTCTACTGTTTTTCGAGATTTATTTGCTATTTAACTCGATAAATTCTCTTATTCTGAAGCAATTGTGTTTTTCCGAACGCTTTTTTTTTTGTTCTTCTAAGAGCTTCAGTCAGCTTAGCTTAGTGCTCTTATTTACTTGGCTGCATGCGTTTCTTCAAGTTTATGGTTTATTTCAGTTCTCATGTTTTGTATTTATTATATACAATTTTGTCTTATAATATCACGGTATTTACGATGCCTCTGATGGTTTTATAGATCTTTAATTTATATTTTGATTGTAAAGAAATCACTTTTCTAAAGCAATTTTCGTAATTACACTGTCGGACAGAGTAGAGCAACACATTTATGCAAACAAATAATACTTAATAACTACTGAATATATAGAGACATAGCGTACCTATTGTTTCACCATTCTACTATTTCTTCCGAATAGTGATATATATTGAAATTCTATATTAATAATAATTACAATTAGTCATAAATTTTCTACCTACACCTGAAACGTATATGTTAATATTTTAAAATTATATGATATTTCTTGTAAATATTTTTCTCACCCATGGACAAAAACGGCAAAGCATGTCATTTCTAATAAAAATGCTCTAAAAGACTCCATCCTACACTAACATCGAATATGATTTCTTTTTAATTTCATTGCCATCGATTGACTAAAACATTCTTTGATTAGAACGAATTCTAACATTATGTTGAAACCTATTAAAGTTAATATCTGCCATCCTAATTGGGCCTGTGATTTAATTTTTGCATTGAATTTCCATGGTTGGAGAAAAGCCAAATATGGGTACTATTAGTTTGATTTGCAGCAAATGGATTCAAATCATTATAAATCAACTATTTAATTTAAACGATCGATCAGAATTATATGTTTGTCTAATTAATTTTATTTGTTGAAAATTACCTTTTGCTATTTTGATTTTTTTTTCGTATTTATTTATTTCTTTTGGACTTTGACTGATGTAATTGTGACTTTTTATGGTGGTAGATAGATTACCTATTAATGTTAATATCTGCCATCCTAATTGGGTCTGAAATTTAATTTAATCATTGAATTTCCATGGTTATCGTAGAACAGCCAAATATGAGTACTATTGGTATGATTTACAGCAAATGAATTCAAATCGTGATAAATCAACTATTTAATTTAAGCGATCGATCAGAATTATTTGTTTGTCTAAATAATTTTGTTTGAGTTTTGGTTTAATACTAGGCGTAGTATCAAAATTGAGGATATGTATTTATGTATAATAACTTTAACCGAGAGAAAAACGTGCAATTAAACACGGACAAAAACCTAAAAACTGTGTTGTGAACAAACCGGATGACCAGCACAAAAGCAACAGGTCTGATTGTCCGAAATATATGGTTTTATGTATTTAAAAATACGCCTAAATATAAATTGTTTACCTAAATATACAACGAAATATTAGGTACAAGTTTCACGCACTTAAAAGCACATAAATAGTTCCGATTTCAGAAAAATGCAAGAAAATAACACTAATTACCGCAGCCATTATCGGCACATTCGCAAACTAATCGTTTGTTTTGTTTCTTGTTTCTGTTACATCGTCTCAGATAATGCGCTGTTGTCGGCTCTATAAGGAAAGTATTATTTTAGGAAAGTGCACAAACAAGGTAGTAGTATTAGATAATTAAATAAATAAACTGCGAAATACCACACTATAAAAAGCGGAAAGAACATCTTACGGAAATATGTTTTTTTTCACACTATTGTAGAAGACTTCTTGACAAATCCCAAAAGTTATGTTTGAGTTTTGGTTTAATACTAGGTGTAGTATTAATGCAGGCTCCCAACTTCCCTACACCTGTAATTCAGGATATGTTTTATGTATAATAAAATAAACCGAGGGAGAAACATACAATTAAACACCAACAAAAACTTATAAACTGTGATGTAAATAAACCGGATGACCAGCACAAAAGCAACAGGTCTTTAAGTCCGAAATATCTAGTCTTGCGTATTTTAAAATACGCATATCAATATAGATACAAGTTTCACACATTTAAAAGCACATAAATTGTTCCGATTTCAGAAAAATGCTGGAAAGTAATACTAATTACCGCAGCCATTATAGGCAAATTCGCAAACAAATTGTTTGTTTTGTTTATTGTTTCTGATGCGCGATTGCCGGCTCTATAAGGAAAGTATTTTAGGAAAGTGCACGAACAAGGTAGTAGTATTAGATAATTAAATAAATAAATTACGAAATACCACATTATAAAAAGAGAAAAGAACATCTTATGGAAATATGTTTTTTACAATATTAGAGAAATTGTAATGTAAGAAATACATTCTTTATATACGGGCAGCCTAATATTCGCTACTATCGTAGTGGTCTGGCAACGACCAATTGCGCCTCGATCGCGATTACCCTTCCACCCGCAAGCCCTCTCCTACATCTTCGCTCCAAATCGCATAAATCCATGACGTCACGAGCTAAAATTTTGTAAGCACTTTGTCCTTCTTGTAGAGGTGTGGTTCGCTGAACACGCCAAAAGAAGTTTTCACGTCAAAAGAAGTACCTTTCACTTTGACAGAGTTGTTACCAATAGTAAAAGCAAAATATGGGGACTTTGTTAATTTGTTTAATAGTGAAAAAGTTTATAAGTAAATATGTTGTCGCCTATAGTATGTCCTTATACTGTAGTAAGTGTCAAGAAGTAGTGGAAAATTATCAAAAGTTAAAATTTCTGCCAGCAAATATTGGTTCATTATTTGTCGACAAAAATATAGAATTTTATAAATATTCTAGGGAGTGTTAAAAAATGTACATAGAGCCATAATTATTCATTGGTTTTATATTTTTTTATACAAAACTATCCCAAACTGTTCTGAGATAGACGAATAATCAAATTAATTCGCCTGTGTGCTGTGATCGATCTAGAGGCGAAAATATCCCTTGCGGCAACATGGTTCGCTGTGCGCAAACGAATTTCGATGTGCCGTCAATTCGGACCAAATCTATTTGATTGAGAGTACCATTTACATACTAAGGATTACTAAAGCACCATTTCTTCCTTATAACTATTGCTCCAAATATTCCACCCTACAATGAAGCAAACCATTAGTACTAACCCAAACCATTAGTATTGCAAGCACTACTCCAAAGCAGAAATGGTAGTACTGCTAGGAATGGGAGCGAGCCATAACTATACACACTACAAATCTATAATGCCCACTTGAACTCGAAATCAAATTGTTAGAACATTGAGGAAGGAATCGCATTATCTAAGATGTCTTGCAGAGACTGCAAGAAGCGACATTTATGGTTTTATATTTTTTGATCTATAATTTTTCTTATTATGCCGACAATAAGTCGTCGCTCTTGTTCTAAATTTGTGCGTGCCCATATTACGTGCCAGATCCAATTTTTTATAAATCAGGAATTATCAGTTAATCCACTCACGCAGTACAATTGATCAATCCTTATTGAAAGATCTATAACTTCGAAAAAGAAAAAAAGACAGTGGGTTACCAAACGGTACCCGATGTAGGCCGCATGTATGGTACCGACGAGTATCATGTAGAAATACATTATAGATTCTGTGTTACTTGTGTCGTGTTTTTATTTAACTGTTTTTTTTTTGCATTAAGGATATTATAATATCGTTACCTTTTGGTGTTTAAATTAATAATGATTTAAAAGGCAAGAAAACGCAACGAAAATTTGATTGAAAATGTATTGACTTGACTTACTGTGTCAGAGTGTTTTTTACAGTAAACAAAATATAATATCCTATCTGGAAAATGAAATGGTTAACGTTATGCTATATTCGATACTAGTTTCTTCCTTAAAATGGCGCCAACGGCAATCTGTCAATTTTGGAAAAATATCTCCTACGCCCGTTCTTCTAGGGATTTCTTCATTTCTAATTCTATCTCTAGCTTGATCTCAGCATTGATCGTTCCATTATTCGTTGCTGCAGTTTCGTTATTGATATTCTGGTGGGGGTGGGTTTAATCTGTTTTTTAGGGCAATGATTATTTGGGCTTGAAAATGTGTCGCGAAGGTTGTCGTACACTGTCCAACGAAATGTTATTCGCCTTGTTAATTCCTCTGATTTATGACTCTTACTGTACCGACCAAATCCATTTTTGTCCCTTCGACCTCCATTGGCTGTGACTGGATATGAGGTGAGGCATCATTTTTGTTTTTGATATTTCCGCAATTATCTCAGCTGAATATAATATCGTCAGCGAAATGCAATTTTTAAAGCATGTGCAAATATTGCTATGAGAAGCTGTCGCCCATCCTCAAGCTCTATTAATTAGTTGCGTTTTTGTAGACATTTCTAATGATATTTGATTATGTGAGGTTGTTTCGACATTCTTTCAATGCCTCCAAGATGGCAAGCAGTTTCAGTGTGTCGAAGCCTTTGTAATAATCAACGAAGACCAGAGCAGTAAGTAGATGGTCATTCGTACCATACCTAGAATGGAATCCAACTTATTCTTTCGGTTGATAGAACTCGAGATTTCGTTTAAGTCTGTCTACAGATTATGGAGGAGATGGATCTGTAATTCCCGAGGGTCTGTTTTTTAAGGAGCAGAATTATGATGTAGTTATTCCAGTTGTATGAAATAGTATGCGCTCTAGACGCTTCAATTTTGCTCTCTTATATTCTCTCATCTTTATGTCCTCTGTAACGACGTCATTTTCTCCAGGTGTATTGTGGCTTTTCACCCTTTGTGTAATGCCTGGAATGCCTTTGGACCCCTCACTTTCTTGGAAATGCATTTAGGTTCTACAGCTCTGCATTGGTTTTTTCTGCTTCATCTTTAAGCCTGAAAATTCCCTCTTTTTCCTCTGCAACTGTTTGCCTTATAATTTTTATATTTTTGTTTTCTTCGATTCATTGTGAATTATTTTTGAATTTTCTTTGGCTTCTTAGGGTTTTGTGTTTCTCTTTCCTCTTTCTTTTTAATCTTGTATCTGGTTTTGTTGAGGATAAAATTTTCTTAGGCTTGATTGCTGATACTTCTTAATGTATGTATGTAATGTATTTCCGTTGGAATACAAAAAAAACTGAAGTAATATTAAAATTGAATATATCTGCTCCAAAACCCTCATAATTGTGTACCACCTTATATTTTCAACTAACCCCCTGCGCCCCCATATAATCCCCCTTCCCTGCAATTTTCTCTACTTAATAGAATGGCAAATATTATCTGGCTTATGCGCTTGTGGACCACACACCAGAACTTCACCTGCACAATACAGAAACGGAGAATAGCCTACAGGCAGCACACATTTTGTAACGTTTGCGTTCGCGTTCGCCGTATCAGACATTTCGTTCTCGTGTCACCAGCCATTTCTTAACATTCGTAACACGTTGACCAGCTTACTCTCCAGGTACAACTCGCCTAAATAAAAACAAAATTTAAATAAATCCATTCGTCCCTTGCGGGAATATTTCTCAAAAGCAACCCTTGAGTATAATTCTCAAGATCCATGTTTAACTACTGCAGATAATTTTTTTTATATATTTGGAAAAACGAGGTGGCTAAAAATATATAATACACACTAGCTTTATCAATGCAATACATTATCAAGGACCTCAGAAAGAACAGACTTAAAAAAAAAACATCTATTAAAACAATTAAATGAAGCAAAATTCCCCGAACCCAAGCCGCATTAAGTATTGTTAAGGTTATCCAAAATTGTCCAAGGCAAAAATTTCTCGGACTTCCTTTGTGATTGGCACGTTAGGAATGGGAAGTACCTGATTATAGAAAATTTGCATAAAAAATAGTTCGTGCTAGCGTCTGGCCACTGCTTGAAACAACAACAATCTTGCTATTTTGCATCGTTGTATTGATAAGAGGGGAAATATTTTTCATAGAAAAAGGGATTTATAGAGTTTTATTGCCATTCGTTTATCAGGGTATCACTAACAAATATTTTATGTGTGTCCAGTAATCGTAATCCATGTACAGTTCTATTTTCACTAAATTAAAAAAATATATTGTAATCAATAAATTTTTAGTAGAAGCGCCTTATTTGATAAAATTCATACAAATTTGAGCGAGCGAACTCTACCTTAAATGTCCTCAAAGATTTTTAATGAAAAAATAAAACTATGTGTCTAGAAGTTAGTGGAGTTGGACAAATCCAAAAGAACTAGCTGATGGACTCTGAAGGCACTTACGGCATACCCCAGATTTTCCCTCAAACACCAGCTCCACATACAGTCCACTCTCCTCATCCTGCAATAATGCTGACCCGACGTGGCGTGGCTCGCTGTTGCAAGGTAGCGCATCTTTCCAGAAAATGTAGAAGGTTTCATTCTTCTCTCGTACTCCCGGCAGGTAACTCTTTCCTAAATGCTCATTAAGCTTTGTGTCTTAGACGGCAGTGCCCCGTAATGGCCCATACCAGGATGCTCAGGGACCGCCTATTTCTATTCAAGAGCCATTTCGTGCTGGTTATCAGACTCGGCGATAAAGTTCCTGGCCTGTCTGCTCCCCTTACGGTTTATCCACTCTCTGCTGTCACTTGGGTTCTAGAAAGGCCTAAAAAGGGCCCCGGGCCTATGCATAGGGTGCCAGGACCGACCGAGCCTGGCAAGTTCATCTGCCACCTCGTTGCCCGCTGCCCGGCTGTGGCTCGACAACCAGAGTCGCTTCACTCTCTTGCTCTATACCAGCTGCTCCAAGGCATCCCCGCACTCGTAGACAAATTTAGAGTTAGCACTGGATGCACAGAACTATTTTCTCTTCATATATTTGTCTAACTTCGTCCATTATAGGAAGCTCAGGGAGCGCCTATCTCTAGTCAAGAGCCATTTCGTCCTGGTTATCATGCTCGGCGATAAAGTTCCTGGCCTAAGTGCTCCCCTTAAAGTTTATCCACTCTCTGCTTTCACTTGGGTTCTAGAAAGGCCTAAAAAGGGCTCCGTGCCTATGCATGGGGTGCCAGGACTGACCGAGCCTGGCAAGTTTATCTGCCACCTCGTTGCCCGCTACCCGGCTGTGGCTCGACAACCATAGCCGCTTCACTCTCTTGTTCTATACCAACTGCTCCAAGGCATCCCCGCACTCGTACACCAATTTGGAGTTGGTACTGGATGCACAGAACTATTTTTTTTTCATATATTTGTCTATAACCTCGTCCATTATTGTAACTATCAAGATTTCATACACCTCTGCTTGGAACAGTGTTTCGTGTTTTCCCGGGTCGCGCTGATCTCCAATAAGACCCCTGCTCTGGCGGACTTTTGCTCTACCAGTCGTGAGCGATGTGACATATGAAAGCCTACAATTCCGTATGAGGCCAAGCGTTTCTCCCCATCTGCTTTTAGAGGAACAGTCGCAAGAAGAAAACATGACTCAGACCACGAGTGGTGGGAGGCCCAGCCGGGTTGGCGTTGTTCTCATGGCCCCTGTGATGGCGAGGCCGTCTAACCTTTGATATCTTGCCAGTTTCACCCAGATGGTCTTGTGCTCCACCGCGGGCCACCACACCACCGAGCCGTACATGGTTCTTGGCCTATACAGCCAGCGCATAATCGTTGAGCTGAACCTCAAGTTGCGACCACCGCACTTCTCAGTTACCAGAACATTGCCACCGACTTTTAAACTATATTTTCGACTTAAGCAGTTGCAATTCCTCAAAATTCTTTCTCCTTTTTAATGGAAACAATTAAGGTAATAATCGTATGGCGCCACCTGCAGGTTTGTTGGTTAAGCTGAATGAACCACGTCTATACCATCATAACCAGGCAGGATACGGACTTTTTAGCCTTGTTGCATATTTTTTTATTCATGAACTGTGAAGTTTTTAATTTTAAATTCTAAATAAATAGCAAATTCATAGCAAACCGGACTTTGTTCAAAATTTATTCCAACTATTTCCTTGATCTCCTCGTGATGCTTTAAGAATAAAATTCGAGTTAATTAGAGACTACATACCCATAAGGAAAATCCTAAGCAGCCCGAGTCATTTGTAAAGTAATTCAGATTATTTATTGTTACGGTCTTGACCTCTAAAACTCCTTATAAGCGATACCAACGCATAGTAAAATAATCATTTAGAAAAATAGCGTTACGGGTAATAAGCATTTTTATAAACATTATATTTTTATTGCTTATACGTTTATCCTTTCTGATGATGACGTCTTTTAATGTGTTGATTTTATTTTATTTAATCTTAGAGTGTTTTAAACATTATTAGTATTACTGGTAATTTTTTATTTTTGTGTTCATTTTGCAGTTTGCTATATTGTCTTTTTATACACATTTAGACACCTTTTTACTAGATACTGTAGAATTTATCTTGGTACTTCTGTCGCTTTGTAATGAGAATTTATTCTTTATGCAATAAACCATTTTTTGATTGATTGATTGATTGCATAATAAGCGTACGTAAAATCTGCATACACTACCCATTTTTTACGCGACAGCTAGTGAATGATCCATCTACATTCCGTAAGTAAGTAACGAAATAACTTGAAGTCACGAATGGAGCCGAGAAATCGGGCTATATGTGAATGTGCTTCTGAAAAATTATATTGCGTCTTATTGTCTAAAATGGTGAGATCGAGCCAATTCTCATATTAATGTAATCAGATTACAATATGTGGGATAATTTAATCGTTAAAAATCTTCATTTTTGTCAGGTGTATAAGTAGTTTTGTTGATATATATTAAGCACAACAATAAAACATTGCGTATTTTAAGAGGACAATTTGAATACAAATTTGGAAATCGTGTTTTAATTTCTCGAAACGTTTGCGTAGGTTAGATGATTATATAATCAACATCAAATAACAGGGCATATTTATATTAATTAATAAGAAAAATTATAATAATACTATCGATTCCATTCATGTATTTGTTGATATGTTCTTACATCTCCTAGTGGGTGTGATGGAGGTTGAATTTATAGACTTTGTAGATTTATAAGCACTTGAAATTTTAATGCAAATTTGTTGTTTTATTGTGAGCGAGTCTCTTATTTCGTGTATTATTGATAAAAAATTTAACCGGTTAGCGTATTAGATGAAGTAAACAATTATTGTTTGCAAAACATGCGAATTTGTTATACACAGGATGACCCAACGAAAACTTTGCACTTTGATTTTCAGTATTGCTCGGATCCATTGCTTATTGATTTTAGGTGACAATTTTTAATTGCGTTTTCAACTCTAGCAAAGCAGATGCGACAATAATTACCCCCACAATTTTGAATAGGAAGGAGTGTGGAGTGATACTAGCATTTCGCATGTAACTTAGTGGCGTTCATAAAATATATGAAAGTTATCCAATAATTCAGGCTGGGTAGCATACATTTTAGACACTGATCCCATAGAAAAAAGTCTGTTGGGGTCAAATCAGGTGACATTGGTGGCCACTCAATATGGACTCTTCTTTCAGTGCAGTGTTGGGGAAATTTTGCATTTAAAAATTTGCGCACCTGTTGGACAAAATGAGGGGGTCTTGCTAAACACGTATGGTTTCATGGTGTTCTTCAATTTCTAAAATATCAATTCTAGATACATCTGTCGATCCAGGTTTCCGTGTTAAAAAAAGGGACCAATTAAGTGATCTCTGTAAATGCCCGCCCAGACGTTAGATTTTTGGGGATGCTGCTTATGTATGTACAGGGTTATCCAACGGGGACTAGACAAGACGATTTTTTGACTTTCCCTGTACTTTATAAAAAAACTGAAATAGCCATCTTATGTAATTTTCTTCCTCGAATTCGGATATGTTCAGCAAAAAACAATTGAACATCAAATAAAAGTGCTAGAGGTCACTTTGATATTTTTTTAAATGGAACACCCTGTATATTACTACATTTCTGGACTCTCTAGAAAAATCTAAACACATTTTGTGTATAATATCCTATTCCTATCTTTAGCTGTTTACCAAATATTGACAGTTGAAAGTCGGGCATTGTGACACTTTGAGTGGCTCTAAAATCTAAACCGCACGAGATCAAAGAAAACGGTTTGCACATTCCTATCTTGGGTTTTCATAAGTTATCGAATGATAGTAACTTAATTCCGGTTAATTTTATCCGCAGGTTAAATTCTAAGATACTGTCATTCGATAGTTTATGAAAACTTAAGATAGGAATGTGCAAACCGTTTTCTTTGATCTTGTGCGGTTTAGATTTTAGAGCCTGTCAAAGTGTCAAAATACCCGACTTTCAACTGTCAATATTTGATAAACAGCTAAAGATAGGTATAGGATATTATACACAAAATGTGTTTAGATTTTTCTAGAGAGTCCAAAAATGTAGTAATATACAGAGTGTTCCATTTAAAAAAATATCAAAGTGACCCCTAGCACTTTTATTAGATGTTCAATTGTTTTTTGCTGAACATATTCGAATTCGCGGGAGAAAATTACATAAGATGGCTATTTCAGTGTTTTTTTATAAAAGTACAGGGAAAGTCAAAAAATCGCCTTGTTTGGTCCTCGTTGGATAACCCTGTACTTCATGAAACATTCTCCTCGCGTCATGGAAACTGGAGTCTGCGATCGAAGTCGACATCCAAGCCACAAAACTCATGACAACATTTGCTAACAAACCCCAGCATGTGAAAAGCCTTGGAGGTTATACTTGTGATGTGCGGAATAAAACTGAGATGTCTATCCAAGTTAATACCAAAGTCTTTGATTTGCGAGACAGAAGCAAGAGGTGCTCCATCACCTATAGATCAAGGAAAGTCAATAATATTCCTATCGTATCCAAAAACAATTTAATAACATTTAGCCACGTTCAGTTCTACGCAATTTAGTCTGCACCATTCAGAGAACCTATTCAGGCCTGACTGCAGCTGCCAACAATGTTCGGAATTGCCCAAAAACAATTTAATAACATTTAGCCACGTTCAGTTCTACGCAATTTAGTCTGCACCATTCAGAGAACCTATTCAGGCCTGACTGCAGCTGCCAACAATGTTCGGAATTGCCGACCTTAAGAAAAATTTTAAGAAAGAAGTTGCTGTGATGAAAACATTTATGGGCATCGTTAATGAACATGTTGAACAATAGGGGCCCAGGTGAGATAACTCCTGACTGCACTTGAATCTCTTTTGAATTGTTTCCCTGAACGCTGACCAACTAAATGCGTCCCGTGAAGTAACTCCAACCACTGAAGCAAGCTACCTCTAGTCCCAAGCAAACCAAGCTTGAGCACTAAAGTTCGATGGTTGACTCGGTCAAGAGCTTTGAAGAAGTCGGTATATATGGACTGCACCTGACTACCACTCTCGAAGACCGCTAGCAAAAAGTTGCTGTACACGAGTAGATTAAGTTTGGTGGACAAAGCAGCTCGGAACCGAACTTGTTGGTCGGTAAAGATATTGCCGTAAAAAAATATCAAATACGAAACACTTAAAGAGTTTAGGGATGGTACTGAGATCTTTAATTGTCAGCAAGTGACCGGTCTCCAGACTTAAAAATAGGTTTTATAGAACAAGTCTTCTGGATAGCTGAAAACTGGCCGGCTCTGAGGGATTCATCAAAGATGAACCACAAGAGTCTAGCCAAAATGAAACTGCAGTGGAGCAGCAAGCAAGCAAGGAGAAACCCGATGAGACTGCACAATGTACCAAAAATTACAGAAATGTCTATCTCTAAGAAAGACAAAGTATCATTGTTATGAGGCAGAACGATAATTGACGGATCACATGGAGTATTGCCATAAATAGTAGATAAATAATCCGCAAATAAGTTTGCGATTTGAAGTCCAGTACACCCTCTCATCTCGTTATAAACAAGCCCATCCGGAACCCCTGCAGATTTGCGCTTAGAATTGGCATAGCTCCAGAGTTTCGCATTACTTTTCAATGAAGATTCGGTCGAGTCGATATATTGTTTATATGCTAATTTAGAAAACCTTTTACACTCTATCCTAGTCTAGAAACTCCAAGTAGTTGGACTGACGGCCAGTAGACTCAGACCGCCTGGATCCCAATATTTTTAAATTGGTATCGAACCACCTGGGAAATTTCATTTTAGAATATTTTTTTTAGTGGAACGTATAACTCAATAGCCAAGTAAAGAATATCATAGAAAATGTCAATCAAGCCATCCAAATATTGATCAAACAATAAAACATCCCAGCTGAATCGGCCCAATAATTTACGAAAACTACCCCACTGTGAATGGAAGGAGTCGGATATGGTTTCCCATATTTCCGTTCAGCAACACCTTAGACGCCCTTGTTGAGGACTTGAACGCTGATGTTTGTATAGCTAGTGATTTTACTATGAATGTAGGGTGTCAGTTATGGCTTCGCTTGCTGTGGCTACCCGGGCAGCTTCGCCATCCAAGACTGATTCAATTTATTTCAGTGTAACCATCTGGAATACGTCGGATGGTTTTCATCCATCATTAAACATTTCAGTGGATATAGAAAAGCCAAACATAACATGGAAAGCTGTGATGGTGGCTTGGTGGACGATGGATATTACAGACACTTTCAGTCGGCTGATTGTCTGTATTATCTATCGCTCACCAAGCCACCATCACTGCTGTTTATGTTTGGATTTTCTATGTCAACTAAAAAGTTTAATGGTGGATGGAAATCATACGGAGATAAAAGTGACTCGTCTGACACTCGAAGTGTCTCCAAGTCAAGCAGAGAATCAGATGTATTCCAGATCAAGTTACATTGAAATAAATTGTGGAACGCACAGAGATTGAACATCACGAGCAGTGAATCAGTCTCGGATGGCGAAGCTACCCGGGTAGCCACAGCAAGCAAAGCAATGTCTGACACCCTCCATTCACAATAAAATCACCAGCATACGAACATTAGCGTCCAAGTCCTGAACAAGAGTGTCCAAGATGTTACTGAACGTCAAATAAGTTCGGACGGGAGATCTTGGAGGACAGTAAGCCGTGCACACAACCAGATTGATGTTAATCACACAACCAGATTGATGTTAATTTCCAACAACACGAACAATTGCCCTATGCCTGGATAACAAAGTAGATATCTGATTTTGAAATGTCTCCTCACGGCTATGAGAGATCAACTCCACCTCTCGCATGCACACTGCGTTCTCAGTTTGCTGCTGTGGCAACCTAAATAATATGATTATTTTATTCTCATGATATAGTATAAGAGCTTTATTGATGTCATATTTAAAAAAGAAAGTCCTTAAAGGCATATTTTGCGTATTTATTATGGTTCTTGTCAATATTTCCGGTTTGAAGAAAGATATCTAGCTGCGGATTTCGTTGACTTTTTGGGCTTTTATTCGTCTTTTTAGTCAAGGGAATTTGATTATACTGTTGCGTTGAAAATTTTTGAAAAAAAACGCGGAATGTTTGTTAGGTTGTAAGTCAGCGCCCTCTAGCATCGACTGTAAAATGCATATTGCCATAATTTGTAAAGTGGAATATAGAGTAAGGAAATCTCTTTTAAACGAGACCGACAGTATGATGAAGTCCGGGGCTTTCAGCATTAAAAAAAAAAAGTTCAAACGTCCCCCACTACTTTATTTTCAAAGATAGATCAAAACACGTTAAACAAAAAAAAACAAATTTTCCAAGGATTACGATGGTAATATTTAAAATATCTCTTCACTTACAAAAAGGCTTGAGAAAAATCCTCTTTTCTCATTGGATATAGCAGTTACCTCCCCTTCCGGCGGTTTTAGGAACTTAGAACTAAAAATAATTTCCAGCAATCTCTCGTGGCCACTTTTACTAAAAACCATTATTATTTCCGCATGCTGTACGACTAACGCTTTTTGAGATACGGCCGAGAGCCATTGTTAGTGGGACACCCGGTACATACTCAAATTATGAGTAATGATCTGCAACCGATTGGTTAGGGCAAGTTAAATGCTGCATTTAAATATAATATGATGTTTATTATTAATAACAATGCCCGTCTAAATAAGCCTTCATTACCAAACAAATTAGGTGTTATTAACCTCTCAATTCTTTTATTACCGGACCTCAGTAATGAAATATTAATATACTTTGTTTTAAAAGTTAATAAGCTAATCAACATATTGTAATGCAACAGCAGTACAGCATTGCATTCCGCTCGTGTAGAAAATCTTATGAATTTTAATAAACTATACTAATTAAAAAGCGTGATCGCACGTTCTTGAATTTATTAGCGATTGGCGCATACTCTTCCATTAGGCATGTTTAATCTATGGATTTATATGAATTCCACATATCCTCATTATCGAATAATAATTGCACTGATATTCGAGTTGATGGCTACATGTACACTGCTAGATCATTTGTTTCGACGGATCATCGGATGATCCATCTTAATCCAATAAAAGGGCTTGATATACTCGGTTAGTAGCATCGTGGTTTAATTCCAGAAACCAGATTCTTAAGAATCAATCGCCAAGTTTTAAGAATCGGATTGGTATTTTCGGACAGAATCGCAAACAAACTGACAGGCACGTTGTAAAAACTGTTAAAATCGCTTCTATGATCTCTAATATAAATTAATATAAAATGATCCGCAATCATTGAACTTTCTCGGTAATAAACTGCTGGCCATATGTTCCAATTGAATATATTTTAACAAGGATATAAACTCTGAGGATGAGGTGTGTTTGCGCAAATTCTCTAGTAAATGCTTATGCTTCCGTTTGCACAACTTCCAATTATAGTACCGAATAATTTATACAGGACGTGAACTGAAATTTTATTGCCTGTCGAGCATTCCTGGAAATTATTTTAAAACTTTGTCTCATGCACACTACTTTTATTTCAATAGCTTGGGTCTGAGATATATTTTAAACTTCTAATGTTTTCTTTTTTTATAAAAGATCCTAAAGGGGGCTTGAAAGTTTTAGTCGAATAATCGGTGATAAAACGAACTGAGATTTATCGAGGATTTGTTGTTCTAACTCTTCAATACTTGTTGATTTGGTTTTAAACACAGGAGTTTTCAGTTTCATTATGAATACTTTATGGGATGTAGTTCTGGTAAACGAGCAGGCCATTCAATGCTTCTCCGTTTACTAATTTATCGGTGCGGAAACAGCTCCATCTGAATTCTTCCTACTTTGTAGCCTAACACTTCAGAACTGAGAAAAGGGTTACATTTTGAACATCTAATTATATAAAAATCATTATTTTATAAATTTTTAATCAAATAAGGTTTTCTTTAAAATGTACTTTTTTGTTTTTACTTCCCAGATTTTTGAGACCAGAGTAATTTTTTAAGTTTTTGACCTGGCTCTTCAATGTTTAATGTTTCTCGATCTACTAATCAATCGATGTGGAATTGTTCCGTCATTGATTTAGGCTACTTCACAACTGAAGAATGGTCACATTT
>JAEQML010070305.1:0-16880 GCA_016904865.1 Pissodes strobi | reverse complement strand
CCCATAGCTCGTCAGGGTACCGACAACCTAACTATACACCAGCATGTGACCCACCGACAGCCAGCCGCCAAGCCTCAAACACCTCACCCCACCGCACCATCTTACCTAATAAAAATCAAGAAAAGGAAATACGAAAAATAAAAAAATAATAAATAGTAAAAATAAAGAGAAACTAAACTAAGTACAATATAGTCTACTGATTTAAAACAGTTAACTGATTTAGGAATAATAAAGATAAAGGTACGTGTGATGTGGCAATCAGTTTCGACTTCATAGTGCTTCAAACAAGCAGCCATCCATTATAAGAGGACAGACAGCACTTACATTGTGAATTTATTAATTAGGGAAATTTTATAAGCCAAAATTGATCCAAGTTTACACAAAATAACGCCAAATACGTAGGGATTTTAGTAACAATAAGAATCAATAAATGGAAATACATAAATAAATGGAAATACATAAAGATTTTATCTACCGACCTGTAGCGAAGGAAAAACCAGGACTTAAAGTTGCATAAGATGTTCACCATCCTCAATACGATGAACTACCCCCGCACTTCTGACATAAATGTTGCCACCCCAAGCATTTTTAACCGAAAATTTATTAATCGCAGCACTAAGGAGTTTCAATCGTTCTTGCGTTAGATCTTCTTTAATAAATATTTTAGAGGTCCGTAATTCACCACGCATCTTTAACACTGACGACCGTTTGTTGACGTCTGTAAATTGTACTAGTACGGCAGGAGGCTTATCAAGAGTAGGGTTTTTTGCTGTTACACGGTGACAAGACTTTATATCATTTTTGTTAATATTTACTTTTAACTTAGAATTAAACAAATCCGTCACCTTTTGCAGTATGTTTTCTTCTTCTTCATGACTGAAACCGAATATACGAACATTTCTGCTACGTGAATATTGTTCCTGACTTTCTAGTTTGAATTTTAAGTCTCGGTTTATTTCAGACATCCTGCGAAGCTGTCCTTTAATTTCTGAAACCTCACTTTCCAGTTTTCTGACACGTAAGTCAAATTTTTCCTCCAATTTCTGAGCAATGGTTTCGACGATATCATTTTTAAATTGTTCGTTGAAAATTCTATCCATCTATATTTGACATGACGTTTAGGTTAAAATTTCTTTGAAAACGGTTTGAAACTAGAAAATGGCTAAGGTCGGGGAATCTGAAAATTTCTTGGCAGACTTTGAGGTAATATTTCACTTTCAGCTTCTCGATTTCAATAGTTTTTGTTGTTTCTTTGAAAACGGTTTAAAACTAGAAAATGGCTAAGGTCGGGGAATCTGAAAATTTCTTGGAAGACTTTGAGGTAATATTTCACTTTCAGCTTCTCGATTTCAATAGTTTTTGTTGTTTCTTTCAAAACGGTTTGAAACTAGAAAATGGCTAAGGTCGGGGAATCTGAAAATTTCTTGGCAGACTTTGAGGTAATATTTCACTTTCAGCTTCTCGATTTCAATAGTTTTTGTTGTAATTACAACAAAAACTATAATTGAAATATGAACATTTGAATGTACTTACCCCAAATGATATAGGCTTCGCTTTTACTTTGAAGCATCCCATAAAATCGGCATAAACCGTTGCTTTTCGAATGAAAAATGTTCAAATACTTCGATCTTGGCTTATTTTCCCGCCTTCAAACCGCTTTAAATAATCTCCAGGCAAATAAATCTACTTACTTAAGTAAGTAGATTTATTTGCCTTAAGTAAGAATGTTTTACCATGAAGCATCTACAGCACGCTTTAGTTGGATACCCTACATCAATTTTTTACAATTTAAATATTTAATCCAGGGCTCCTTTAGAGCGGTCGAGGCATGGCCACTAAGTGCGAGCTAGTAAGCTGATTTGAACCGTTATACCCTGGCCTGTTTCACACATACACGGTGACCGTCCAAACGGCGCCGTTTACACGGCTAAGGGACGCATGAGATAATGAGTGCTTTCACATGCACCGGAGCCGTGTGTGCAACAAATTTTTACCGTGAAGTCGCCGTGGCTTCCCACTGAGAATTGGACGGCCACCGTTACCGTTTGAACGGCGCGAACTGTTCAGTCGTGGACTGAGTTATATGGAAGCTTTCACCCTTGCCGTATTTACGACAGGTCTATTTCATCTTCTCGTGTATTTACATTTTACATTGGCATTTGTATTGTGTTAATAGCGTTAAAAATGGAAAACGCAGATATAGTTATTGATCATCTTATATCGTTAGTGGAAGAAAGGCTAGTTATCTGGGACAAAAGAAGCTGCTCAAAAAGGACATAAAATGCTCCTTATAGGATATACCCACACAATTCTATTTCTGTTTTCCTTTTCATGCGTCTATGTAAGATCATCATTGCTATTGTTTCAGATTCGATCTTGGTCGATTTTCTAAACAAACAGAGATGTGCTCGCAGGCATTCTAATTAACCATAGGGGCTAGTTCTAAAGTCATTTTGTAAATAAAACAAAAAGCTTTAGCATTATATGAATATTTTAATAAGTTATTTTACTTGAAAATAACTGGAAGCTCATAAATAAACAAAATATAGACATTGAGTGAATGTATGTAGTCTGTGCTACGATATGGATAATATATGTCGATGCTAGATATCGACCTTGAAGAATATCACAAGAATAAAACTCTCAAACACTAAAGCATTGCGTAAACAGTTCTAATTTTACACTAGTATATGATTATAAACATAACCTTGAAGCTATGTACAGTTAAATGCTCATTAAAGTCCCTGCGGAACTGCTGCGTATGAGCTCAGTTAGCTGAGCTAACTTTGGTATGAAATACAGTAATATACAAGCAATAATAACAGGATAAATATTACCTTAAAGTCCACCTATAAGCTACTATGTACACTATGTTCACAGTTAACGAGAAACGTTCAATTCGTTCAGCAGTTTATCTTCCAGCACAGGAAAAGTCACTTTAAACACTTACTAAGTCTCTGTTGTAGCTTCTATGTACAATGTAGTTCAATTTCTTGCAAATAAGAAGGACTTAAATGTAGTAGTTTGAGATGGTATGCAGTTATATATGCATGTGGCACATGACACGGATGCCCTTGTGAATGCGGTTTTGATACACGCAAAAATGATTGTAAAACATGCTATGCAGGTAGCATAGGTAAGCTGAAATCCGCGTAGAGGATAAGCATTTGTGAGATCTTGAGAATACTGGCAGACAAGTGCCGTGTAGCCCTTGTATGAGAACAAGGCCAGAGCATAACAACCCAGTATTATACTCTAATAGAGAATTTTGAACACCCATGGACAAGACCACTGGGAACGCTGGCACAGCGATGGTACCGCGTTTGAGAGAATGTGAATGTAAACGTGTGTGTTTACTTACTTGAGTTTTGAGACAAGACTCGATTACTTGTGGTTAGAGACAAGACTCTAAAGTGATGAACTCCCATGGACGAGACCAATGGGAACGCCAATACAGCGAGGGCATTACTTGAGATTCGAGACGAGACTCGATTCTGAGAATTCCCGTGGACGAGACCAATGGGGACGGCAATACACAGCGTCATACTTGTGAGAATAATGGCAGACAGGGTACTGATAAATACCTTTTTGTGGGCTTCCCATGGACGAGACCAATGGGGACGCCAGTACACAGCGTCATACTTAGATTGAGGATAATGGCAGACAGGGTGCCGATAAATATCTTACTTGTAGGCTTGAGACGACGATGACTATGACTATATACCACAATTCACTTGAATAGAGAACTAGAGAGATCTCAAAACGTGAAAACTTTCCGGCATGGCGACTTGGCGCCATGCCGGCGGGAAAAGCGCCCTTAGCGCGACTTACTTGTGCGAGAGTCGAGATGCTACTTTTTACTAGAACGTGGGAACTGGATCAACTCGTAGAAGTTGTCAACGCCCCTTGTCACCGCCACTTCTGGCGGGATAATCTACATCCTCCGGACATAGAAAGGGCAATAATGTAAATATAGAGATATTGTGTGAAAACTTAGCATGAACGGTTGTCTAAATCAATATTATGAATTTTAACGCAAATCTGGTTGAAATCTGCTGGCTAGTTTTCATGAAATTCGATTATTAAATTAAAAATCGGAATTTTAGTGCTCCCTAGAAAATCCTAAAACTTCCTAGCTATAATGCTAGGAAGTTCTAGGTTGAGTGAAGTGTAGGATGCGCTGTGATTGGTCGACTTGGCGTAGTATACGCGGCCGGGTTCAGATGAGTAAACGTGGTTACAACAGATGGCGCTAGTAATATCGCCGGGATACAGCGGCTTTTTGTAGAAAGCGCTGTGATTGGTCAGATGCCTTACGAGGCCGCTTTGCTTTTAGCTTTCTAGACTAGCTGAAGCAGTGGATAAACGTTGTAACAATAGATGGCGTTAGTAGTATCGCCATGGATTTTAATTTATTTGGAATGCGAGGACAGTGGCGTAAAATGTTAAAATTGTACAAAATTAAATCGTTAGATTTGAAAGCGTGTTCAAAATGATTTTTGAACAGCTATCAAGTGTACGATCCATACTCACTAGAAAACAAACCGGTTATGTGTGAAAAGTCAACATAGTGGAACGGCATCGTGCAAACGGTGCCGTTTGCACGGTCGCCGTGTGTGTATGAAACAGGCCTAAAAACTCCGTGGACGGCATACCAAGAGTCGAAATGGATATGTAAATATTTTCTGCACTATGTGGCTATCGATACATATGGGACGGGATAATGAAACACCTTGTGATGTTCAATTGTAACAAGAGAAGAGAAACATAATTTTATGACATATAACGTCCGCAGGCCTGCTATGTATTACATGCAGATCGGGGTAATCCACTAGGGCGCGTACACTCGGCCTGGCCGAATGACGCTCTCGCTCCTCTACGTGGGGTCCTCCTTAATTTGAGCTTTTCCAGAATTACTTCACAAATGGCAGAAATTGAGAAACATATACCCTGTGATAATCAAAGTTCGCTTCTGGATCTAATAAAAATTCCAGCGGGGACGCTGGGTTAAAGCTATCTCTTCATCTGATCTATCTCGATTCAGTTCAAGTGCCAAGAGCTCATCCACACTCGGGAGCTGTTCGTATGTGGTTGACGTGGACTAAGAGGTTCAGTAGTTCATTTTTCACTCTTTCAGATGTCTACTATTTTTTGGAATGTGTCTTAAGGTATTACAATTATTTTTTGACTAAAATGTTCGTATCACGGGATGTCAAGTCGTTATCGAGTATACTACTCGTTATTTAAAAGTTCTCAGGCAACGTCCAACCCGCAAATTGATCTCACTGTTAACTCGAAGGAACGAAAGTCGGCTCATCAAGCTCTTCCCCGTTATCCAAGGGAAATTGTAGATAGCAGCTACCACAGAACGTCTGTCAAGGTTGAATCAAATACAACACAAAAACACAAAGTTAGTTGACAATATATTTGTCTTGGGCAAGAAATTTGGAACACCCTACAGATGTTTAGGAGTTCCACGCGATTCTGAAGGTCACCCTGAATACGGGACCACAAGATTAACCTAAAAAGCTGAAATTAAATTAAAACAAAACTGGCATACATTCTGACTTAGGAGGGCCGAAACGTTATTAATCAAATGCTTTGGAGAATAACATTAAGTGGGAAAAGATTCCCGAGGGGGTCTACTTGGACGGGATGCTTTTAAGTTTATTTGATTTTTTATTAAGTTTTATTTGGATTTTTATTCTAATGAAAAGTTACTTAATAATGACGTAAGATATTTTAATTAATATCTAACAGGAATTGGCAAAACGCGATTCGAGGCCTCAAGGGTTCTGAGAAGCCAAATTCCGTATTTAACACGGATCGCACAAAATTCGTCTTTTGAGCACGTCGGGCGCTCGTCGTGAACTTTTGGTTACGATAACCTTAAGAGTGTGTCGTAAGAAGGTTGCTCATAGAGAGTTTTTGAATAATTCCTGTTTCTTGGGGTTTTTTGGATTAATTTGAGGGTGTTGAGTGTGTGCCAATTCCTGGCAACTTATCAGCTGCTGCTCGGCAGTTTTCTGTCAGTGGTTTTGTGTAAGTCAGGTGAGGGGGTGATTTTTGGGGATTAATGTTAGGTTTGTGGATCTAGACCAAACCTCTTCCCGGATACAGCGCTCAGTGCAGAGACTGCGCTGGTTTCATAGGGTATACGAACTAGTGATAAGTAGCCTTTGATTCTTCTAGTGAGATAATTCCAGCCGCAATAATATAGCTTTACTACCTCTCGTACGAACTTAGCTAACTTATCACTGTTTGAAGCGCGCCCGAGTTCTTTAGGTTAAGCCTTATATTCTTTTTCGGCTACTACGCCTTTTCGCTCTTCATCCGTAAGCCGAGTAGCTAAAGTATGTGGGAGTCAGGGGGCTCTCTAGTTCTCGAAACCGAACTAGCCGGCGACGCGTTTTACTCTCGATCAATGTTTAACCACGACGAGTATGAAAGACCAGAGAGGGACACGTGAATGGGGAGAACGCAAACAAGTAAGCTAACTCAAGATGCTTGCAACTAACCTTTTTCGCGGGGTGTTACTGCATAGCGCGCACTGCAGTTGAAGGTCCCGTAGAATGGTTGGCAATCAGCCGCTTGACAAGGCCTCTTCGAGTCCTTAACTTCATTATTAAAAAAAATCCTCCTGTAGTTCCAAAATCTCAGAAAAACTCGATAAATTCTGTACAAAGCTGATTCGGTACCAGTTGAGAGTGCTGGTCCTACAATGCCTTTACCTGCGTTTCGGAGCTTCTTTGGCTCGTCCGTAAGCTTCATAAAGTCCTTCCTGTTTCGGAATTGTTGAAAATTCAAGTAAGTCCTTAGTAGCCAAAAATCTCGGAAAATCTCATATATTCCTCAGATATGTGGGGCTAATAGCTAAATGGATGAGTGGGTATAGTCACGTTAGAATTCCTGAAGATCAACAATAGCGTGTCTCGGCTGGCCCAAAGTGATTTATTGCTTCTAGCTTTTTCTGGATCTGAACTGTAACTTATATTAATTTTAATTCTAGAGACGGGCTTCAAGCCTGGATTTTCCCACCCAATTGTGCCCAACCAATCAAAAGGCGATAAATTTCGCGCGATTGAAATGTCAATGCCAAATCATGAACGTTATAATTACCGCATGCTGTGATCAATCTTACGCGGCTTGCTTTTTGCCCAGTTGCATGCTTAAATGCGTTATGGTCTGAAGGACATTTTTACAATACATATGAAGCTTTTTTGAGCTTAATTTGCATTATAAAAATTAAAGAAAGAAGCAAGCTGTTGAAAAACAGAATATAGCTAAATACAGATATCACAAGAAGTGCGTTTCATGTGTTAGTCTTCTGTGTCTTTTTTTCTAAAACTTAAATTTTGATCAATAAGGAACGTGAAATACCAAACCTTTTTCGCAAAGAATGTGATCAAGTAGTAAAGTTGTTTGAGGAAGTTTGGAATTACAGAATAATTGATCGTCGAATTATTTTATGTCATAAAACAGCTTCACGAACATAGAGACTACAATACAATTTTATCCACAATGCCGAAACAGAATTTGGACTCGACGCGCGTTTCTCTAACCATGTTAGCATCATCAGAAAGTTATTAAGACTTTTGTAATCGTCTCATGATGATGCTGACATGGTCAGCGAAACGCGCGTCGAGTGTAGAAAATCTGTGTCGGCATTTGGATAAAACTGTGTTGTAGTGCATTTTATCAAAGGTTCCAAACCTCTACTTAGTAGATACAGAGAGACTGGAAGTTATGGTCGCAGACCGGGCCAAAGAAGAAAAATGGAACCGTAAATCAAATCAGATCAGATTAAAATAATAGCAGCCGGTATTAACTATGGAGGAGTCGCGATTTTGTTTGTACAATAAAGACAGGCATATACTTGTATATCGACGTCCTAACGAACAGTATACTCCATGTAATTTCTCAAACACAACATCATATAAATGAGGATTTGTGATGGCCTGGGGATGAACTTATGGTAATAAATAATGGATGTCTTGCAACTGAAGGATATAGATTGAAAATTTAGACCAACATGTAATGCCATTTGCGCCCTACATAGTGCAAGAATTTTTGTTGGTGCAGGATAATGACAAGTCTCACGTTGCTCGAGTTGTTAGCAATTAGCTGAAAAAAGTCGGGACTGATACCCAGCTCGATTCCCACGCATTAATCCCAATAGAGAATATCTGAGACTCCATTTGGAGGAAACTAGTAGACGAACGTAATAAGTTAAACACTTTGGATGGCGTAGGGCGGAGTCTGATTCAAATATGGACAGAACTGGACTAAAACGACATACGGTAGCTTACTTTAAGTAATTTGCCAAGAAGTTTTTTGTGCCATAGGCGAAAATACTTACTATTAACATCTTATGTCTCTTCTTCTTGGTTCTTCAATTTAGAAGTTAACTCTTAATAAAAACATGTTATGGTACAAAATTGTGTTTCTTATCAGGTATAGTAGCACAGATCATGGAGTTAAGGCTAGATTTTGATTTGAATTCTAGCTTGATATTGAAAAAGCACATTATAATAATAATTATTACTACATCCGGAATTTATAAAAGAATATTTCCCTCATGTATAAAAAATCCCATTAGAGGAGTGCAATTCTCGGAAAATTACAGCGATAATTGCACTGTAGAAACCGAAAGAGCACAGCGATAATTGCATCGTACGTATCTATGGTAAATCCATTGTAAACTTACGATGACAGCCACAATTCATAAATAACGTCAATGTCAAGTGAATATTATATTATTAAAAGAGTTTCGTTTCGGATTAAAAAAAATCGTATTTTTGCGTCTCTTTGCTTTGTTTACAGTTACATGTACGTTCCTGTATTAAAAAAGGAATAAAAATGTAGTTTTTTAAGCCATGTCCTTATTCGGGAAATATTCCCCCGAATTACACTCGTGCATCAAAATAACCAGATAATTTTGCATTCGAGCATGTTGTCTTAGAAAAACTGCATTCGGTCATTTTCATATTTTGGAAAAAAAGCCCTCCACATTCGGTGTCGGGCTCTTTCTCCAAAATATGAAAATGAACTCATGCAGTTTTTAGACAACATGCTGTCATGCAAAATTATCGGTAATTTTGATGCACTTGTGCAATTATTTCCGATAATTTTCAATGCGAATGTAGTAGCACACTAGCTCTCTAGAACAGACAACCTCTTATTCACAAAAAAAATCGGACAAGTCGTTTTTGATAAAAAATAATTCTAAACTTTTGGTTACTTTGTGGTGGTGCGTTAATTCATTGGAAAAGCGTATTTGCATCCAAAGGCGATAGAGGAATCTGTCCTCAATACTAAGCTTAAGGAACTAAAAAAATACATTATAAATAGATCATCAAATTATGCTCTAGCTGAGACCACTGTTCTAAAAGTCATATCAGAAATCTGAAAGCTTCCAAAGATTTTAGGTTCCAGGATCGTGAACGAAAAATGAGTGAATCTTGAGTATAAACTTTAACAGTAAAAATAATTTGTGCGCTCAATATACATTAGAAAATATGATTTCTTTAACTATTGTAAAAATTCTCCTTTTAACTCCGGTGCTGCAAACAATAATATATTTCATACCGTTCAGTAAAACGAAGACACTGGCGGAAACATCGATGAGCAGGGCAGCATTTCCGGATGAATTGGCAATAATCATAATCTCATCAACAACTTGGAGGGTAAGGCCGAGACCGATTTCACTGGTTTCTCGCTTAACACGCTCAAACGTGTTTAATCCTGCATTATTTATTGGAGCTATATCCTTGGCTCTAAGTTCTGAAACAAATGATAATAATTAGATTTTATTATGTAATATTTCTCCTCATTGTATTTGAATATCCATTGCCAAATGAAAAATTAATTGTATGGATCAAATAATATTTTTACATTAATAAGAGGGTATAAACAAAGATATTGTATCTAGGCCAAGAGTTTTAATCCTCAATATCTACTAGTTTTAAAAAATTTTAAAAATAGGAAAACTGTTCAGTTTTCACTGTATTAATTTCAACATTGACAGTTGTTTCGATAACGCTATGTCTTTATGAGATATTAGCTGATCAAAGCGACCAGTTTGAGGTTTGTACAGAAAGCAATTAAATGCAGGTAACGAATATACGATATAGGCCAAGTTAGTCCCTCAGAAAAAAAAAGCTCGTTCTATTGAAGTCATAATTATACATTTAACACGGGGAAATCATTTACCTGGTGATTAACTGAAATATTACTTGTCTTTCTCTTCTACAGGATGTCCATTTAATAATCCGGTATTCGATTGCAACCTTATCAGTGAAAACTTTGATTAACGTTATGCTAATGAGGATAAATTATTAACTACATTCTAAAAATAATTTAGCTCACACAGGGTGTTCCAAAAAGCGTGGTGTATAATTTTAATTTTTTTTTTAATAGAATGACCTACTTATTTTTATTGAAAATATTGCCCTATTGGATCATTTATGCAACCATAAAACATTGCTACTCTAAATTGCAACATTGGCAGGTTATTAAATTAATAATTTTTTTGCCGAAATCGCTATTTTACTTAAATTATAATTCCCCCGATATTTTTCATTTATTTTTTAGTGAAAACTTAAATCTAAACTGAGCTCATTTTATCTTACAAGAGTGCAATGTTGTGTGTTCCTTATACTGGGTGTCCAAAACTTTTATTTAAATATTAATATTTCGAATTTTGCTTTACGTCATTTTTTTAATGGAACGTCCTGTATTAGGAGCGCGTATCGATAGAGTATTAATTTATCTTTAAAATGATATTCAATTGCCACTTTTTTTTTAATTACAATTTAACAAAAAATTACCTTAAGGGGTATTGCAATAATTTATGATCTTGCTAATGGTTACTAGTCAATCGAAACGAACCTACATAGTTCAATCTACGATACTTTATTTTAGTGTTACAAACTGTGTCATGGCGTAATCGTGCCAATGCTGAGCTATGCAGTTAAATGTATATCATTTATTGTATAATTACTAATCGATAGTGGTTATTATACAATACATAATTATTCGACCCTTCTACCTACAGTATTAAGCAGCCGGTTGGATTGTGGCAAAATTTCGTAATTTAGAGCTTAATTAAAACTAGAGGGTTTCATGAAAAATAGACCACAAACCTTTAAACCTTTTTTAAAAATTTATTATTTTAAGTTCTAAGTAAGGTCATCCAAATAGGGGCAAAATATTGTTTATTCAATAGAATTGCTGTTAAGAAACTTGAAAACTTCCTTTTACTTCCGGATATATCTGGCAAAATTGAAAATCGGCTATTTGTTTTTTTTTCAGACCATATTTATTGAGTTAGATCAGAGTAATTTCCGCTTTGTCGAGAAAGCTTTTTCTCCTCTAAAATTTAGGTTCATATTTGAAAAAAAAATTGACGATGGAAACCTAAAGCCGAGATATTCGACAACGGGGGCAGATCTGTTCTTCGAAACGTCGACCATTTTCCATTTCTTTTAGGAATTCCAACTTCATTAGGGCCACTAAATTAGCACTTATGCCATTTGCATCTTGGGGCCAAAGCCGAAGCAACCTTATTCAAAACCTCTACAACTGAAGTGGAGAAATAGGTAACAATTTGTCTGACAAATAAAACTAGAGCTTTACCTTTTTAAAGGAGAAAAAGTTGCCTTGATAACGTTAGAATTATTTTGATCTAACCCAATACATAAGACTAGGAAAAATAAATACCACATTATTGATTTTCGGCATTTTCTGGTATCTGCGATAGTAAAAATAATTTTTCAAATTTCTTAACGGCATTAAGTTCTTACGTTTTCTGAGATCCCAATGATGAACATTGAATTTCTTTAAGGAAAAACATAACACGTGCCAGGATATTAGAAATGCAAAGTCTGATCAATTTTACGATTATAAATTATGACAATCGTAATATTTTCAACTTATAAGCCTTGTTCATTTTTAGCATTTTTTAAAATATTTGTTTCCAGTTTAGTTGAGAGAATTGGTTATTTATTTTTGAAATATTAGTTCCTCTTTTGTATATAAATAGATATGTAAATTTTTAAGTTTTGTGCAGTATAAGTTTATCCAATGTTCATTTAAAATAGAGTATTATTGTACCAATTTTTTTTTTTATATTAGTTTTAAACCCTTACATATATTATAGTTAGAATATTTAGCTATAGGATAATAATAGGGATACCAATAAATAGTATGTAAAACTAATAATTTGATTTGTCTTACTGCCAATGTCCAGAGATCCGTGCAAGTGACTAGGTAATTAGTAAACTAACTGAAGAATATCCCTAATAACTGGTTGAATTTAACAAAAAAAATACCTTTTGTTAATTATGAGAAATTTTTGTTTTGTTGGTTTATAGAAAGGTCATTCAAGATCTGGTAACTAAATTTATTTTTAAATTACTTTGCATTTAATTGCACATGAAAATAAATGAAAAATATTCAGGCAAGATGCGTAAGGTTCCAATAACTGGGTATTACTCGGCTTTTCAGATTCACCAGATTTGCTAACTCTAACAAGAGCTTCATATTTTATTTATATTTTTACAACTGGAATAATTTTGGGTTCATAGTGGCTAAAGACGCTATTTTTGCATACATATATGCAAGAATTAAGATTCAGAAGACTGGAAAACTCTTTTTAAAAACGTTTATTAACTTTGAATATTACAATTACGTGTTATACTTATTAGAGGTTGAAATAAGAATGATTCTACAAAATATCGTTAAGATGAAAGTAGCCTATTATCAGTTTTCGAATACATTAAGAGGCAAATATCTAATTAACTTTGGACTTTCTAGATCCTATGACTAACCCCTAATCTGTCTTAATGTGCCCTATTGAAATGTAAATACAAATAATAATTAAGATGGAGACATAGTGGATAGACCTAAGTTAACGATAATACTTAATTACTGTCCAGGTCCGTAATTCCTCCTCCCTTAGAATTTTCAACGTCCTCGTTGATTAAATTTTTAATAAAACTTTTGGAAATGGAATTTCGGATCTTTTTATGATATATTACTATATTAATGATTAAAATTATTATAATTATACATACAACAATTCCTGCTGTATAATAATGTGTAGTTTTTGTTAATAAATGATTGTATTCAAGTGGTTCAAACAAATCGTTTTCCATTTTATAAGGTTTTTCTACATGATACAATTCTAAATTTATTATTTTTCTAGGTTTTAAATCTAATTCAGTTCTTTCTGGACCTAGGCTTATGTTGAAAATAGTAGGGAAGTATCTTTTATTTCCTATGATTATATCACACTTACTTGACAGTAAATTACACATGTTTACAGTTTGTTTGGAAATAATATCACAATTTTCCATAACTTCGATAGGATTATTTGTACAATATATAAAGTTACCTTTTGTTGTATAGAAGCCAAAATTATAATTATTCCTTATATTGGCATATGTGCAGTTACCAATTGAACAAGTTTTTGAGAGTTGTTTGGCACACAACCATTTGTCGTTAATATGATCACAGTTCTCATACCACATATTACTACAGTAATATTTACTGGGCGGTACAAGTATTATTTGCTCTCTCGTAGGTACCGGATATATGACTTGCAATTGACAGGGTTCTTTATAGAACAAAGGGATCTTAACAACTAAGATTGCCATATCGTCTTTTTGTATGAAACCCGTAGTGCAAATTGAAATTAGCTCATACATTTGATTTAAATGCCATAACTGGTTTTCTGTATAGTGAATTTTTAGAAAACTCCAAATTTTTTCAATTTCATTTATATTAATCAATTCCATATCTAGAGTGTTTTTAATAGCAAAAGTGACAGTTCTTAAGAGTCTATTTATATAGTTATCAATAGCACTAACTTGCAAAGAGTGATCTTGTATTTGTAGTGAAAAATCAAAAAGACTATAAATGTTTTTCAAGATTTCATTATGCAATTTCGAATTATTATAGAGGTGCATGATATCGTTATTAATTTTTTCTGTTATATGTCCTGCGAAGGAACTTAATTTATTGATCTTCTGCATTGCATTTATTTGATTCGTTCTGAAACTTTCGAAATTATTATTGATATTGTTTAAATCTTCTTGATCTAGATTTCCTGTAAGAAATTTTATTGATGAACCAAGAAAATTAAAGAGACCTCTTCGTATTCTTTGATTAGTATTGTCATGTGTTAGCTTAAGAAGGTTATTCAGAGCGTTGTTTAATTGTTTATGGGAATTGTTTAATTGAATTTGTAGGTTATGTTCAGTTGGAAACGCTTTGGTTAGTTTTTCTTTTATAGTTAAGTGGTTAATATAGGTATGGTTTATTAGGATATGAATTAATGTTAGATTAAATGATATATATGTAGTATGATGAGTTTCTAATACTAAGCTGCTACTTATTGCCTCTGAATAGTATCCATTATTTGGAATGGGTAGTACCTCCATTGTCTTTATTCTTACTGCTAGGGTGAGTCTGTAAAGAGGGATTGATTTTTTTTTTAGTCGTTTTATTTTTCGTATGTGTACCTTGGTTGTTTTATTTCTTTTTAATTTTCCTTCAATTATATTTTGATTTTTCTTTGTTACTTTAATTGGGATATAATTCGGAGAAGATTTATTTCGCCTATCATTTTTTTTGTAAATAATTTCGTCTTCTGGTATTTCAGGAATTTTGCTAGGGTTTTTATTTTGCTTCTCTGTTCGGGATTTTTGAGTATGGAGTGTTTTTTTATAAACTTCGTTTAGGAAAGGTATTAATTCTTCTTTCCGTTTTTCATTATATCTTTCGAATATGGTTAAATCGTTATTTATGTTAGGTTCTTGATAGTACGGGCCGTATAATAAATTGAATGGGGAGAAACCTGTAGTCGAATGAATACTTTGGTTATAAATGCAAATACAAGTTATCATTACATTCTCTATGGTTTCTTCTTGATCTTTTTGAGTTAGAATTCTTAATTTTTCTGTTAATGTAGAGTGTAATCTTTCGACAGGGCTGTTTGATGTGGAGTTATTGGGTGTTGTATAATGTATCTCTATACAATGTAGATTACAGAATTCTTGAAAGAGTTTATTTTTGAATTCTAATCCATTATCGGCGACTATGCGTTGCGGCGTATTATGGTGTGAGACAAAATGTCTAAGTTTGTTTAGTATTGTGATACTATTTTTATCCTTAATATGGTATGCTTGCGCATATTTACTGAAAGAGTCCAGGATTGTGAGGAACATAGTTTGGCTAAACTGAAAAATATCTATGTGAATTGTTTTGAAGGGTTTTTCGCTTAGTAAAGGGCCTTCATAAGGTACTTTATATTGGTTTCTTTCGTATTTATTTTGTAAGCATAATTCACATTGATTTATTAAGTGCGTTATATGATCTCTCATTTTAGGCCAATAATATTCGTTCTTGAGTTTATTGTAGGTTTCATTGATTCCATTGTGAGTTTTTTGGTGATAGTTTGCAACAATTTCTTGCTGTATTTGAGCATCTGTTACGTCTTGGAGGTATTTATAGGAAATGCATAATTTTACATTGTTGTTTAAATGGATTTTAATCAGAGCTTTAAATACATCTTCCAATTCTTTGTCTTTAATGTACAGAGTAGTTAGATTATTAGAATCTAAAAGTTCCTTTATTACCGCGATAAGGTATTCATCGGTATTTTCTTTAGGTATCTGCACAAAAATATGAGTTTTATTGAAAGGTTTAGTCGTAAATTTTTTATGGGTATTTCCATAAGCAAGGATTAATCTCCGAGATGCATAATTAACTGGAAGTTCAGATATTGGTAGCATTTTTCCTTCGGGATCTCGATTCGAATGTAGGGAAGCTCTAGAGGTGTCATCGTCAGGGTTGAAGTCTTCTAAATTGGCAGTATCAATTCCAATATTTGGAACGATTGACTCGCTTTCGACAGCATTAATTTCGATACGGGAAAGAGCGTCGGCGACGACATTTTCTTTTCCTTTTTTGTATTTTATTTCAAAATTGAATTCGTCGAGTTTCAATCTCCATCGGATTAGTCTGGAATTTGGTTCTTTTATCTTAGACAGCCAAACCAGTGGGTTGTGGTCCGTTTCGATTAGAAATCTTTGTCCATATAAATATGGTCGAAAATGTTTGGTGGAATCTAAGATAGCTAAGAGTTCTTTTTCTATGGTGGAATAATTTTTCTCGGCTGAATTGAGGGTCCTCGAATAATACGCTATGGGCTGATCGTTCTGAGATAATACACTTCCTATGGTGTAATTTGAAGCGTCTGTAGTCAGTTTAAATGGTTTGGTAAAATCGGGATAAACTAATACGGGGGAGTTTGATATAATTTCCTTGCATTTGTTAAATGCTTCGATATATTCTTTGTTTTCGGGCTTTATAGTTGTTCCTTTTCTTAAACAGCGAGTTATTGGGAACACTATTTTTGAAAAATTTTTTATAAATCGCCTGTAATATCCAACAAGTCCCAAGAAAGCCTTAATTTCTTTTTGTGATTTTGGTATAGGGTAATTTTTTATTGCAGATATCTTGCTAGGGTTTGGTTTGATACCCTCTGGTGTAATTACATGACCTAAAAAAGCGACGTTTCTCGATAGAAACTCCGATTTGTCGAGTTGTACTTTTAGGTTTACTTCACGTAATTTCTTGAATATTATCCTTATATGGTCTATATGTTCAGAAAGAGACTTCGAAAAGATGACTATGTCATCCATGTAAACGAAACAAAATTTGTATAAATAATCTCGCAATATTTCATCCATCATCCTCTGAAAAGTAGCCGGAGCATTTTTCAAACCAAATGGCATCCTAAGGTACTCAAAATGACCGTTATTTACTGTAAAAGCTGTCTTCTCTATCGATTGGGAGTCCATTTCGATTTGATG
>JAEQML010070304.1:0-16882 GCA_016904865.1 Pissodes strobi | reverse complement strand
CCTAGCCCCCTATGGTTTTGACTTTAAATCAAGAAACTATAGAACGAGTCGAGAGATATACTTACTTGGGATCAATGGTAAATGCAAACTGGAATCAATCCGTAGAAATTAGATGCAGAATCGAGAAGGCAAGAACTTTATTCAATAACACATTTTTCGTCAGCAGAAACCTAAGCCTACAACTGAAAATAAGAATGGTCAGATGTTACATCCTTCCAGTCTTTTGTACGGCGTTGAGGCATGGACCATCACAGAAACCTTGATGAAAAAGCTCGAGGCGTTCGAAATGTATATATACCGGAGAATTCTGCGCATCTCATGGATCGAGCATATAACTAACGAAGAAGTACTTAGAAGAATGGCTAAAACGAAAGAAGTGGCATTCACAGTGAAGAGAAGAAAAATATAGTACTTAGGACATATTATGAGGAGCAATAAGTATCGACTACTACAACTTATTCTACAGGTAAAGGTCGACGGTAGAAGAGGACCAGGAAGAAGAAGGAACTCGTGGCTGCAAAACCTACGCGAGTGGTTTGGGATGACATTTTTACAGTTATTTAGACAGGCAACTGATAGAATGAGAATATCAATGTTAATCGCCAACGTTCGCAGAGAATAAGGCACCAAAAGAAGAAATCAACTCTGAAAATTAAAGCGTTTTACCAAAAAAGTCAAGGTATTAAATCGTGTCAGCTATTCTACCAAAATGTCATACATTTCGGATCCTAGTCTAAAATCAGATTTTCAAAGAAGGAATGAATTAAGTTTAGAAAATGACCGTTTGCTGTTGGGCAATAGGTTAATAACTCCTTTTCAACTTCGTCCGGCTATTTTGAAGATGATACATAATCAACAAGTTGGTATAGTAAGGTTGAAAATGTTAGCTAGAAGCCAACTTTGGTGTCCTCTGTCACACTCTGAAATTGAACACTCTGTCGGACTATGTAAGCCATGTCAGATATATTCTCCTCTTCCTCCACATTTATTTGCCATGTCGCCATCGCCGAAAACTAATAAGAATTCTCACCGAGTCCACATTGATTTTTTCTAAAGAAGAATATTTGCTCCTTTTTAATGATGGATAGTTATAGCAAATGGTTCCAAATTCACATAATGACACTATTAATGCGGAAAATACCATTCAAAAATTACGACATAGTTTTGCATATTTAGTTACTCCTGAAGAGTTAGTTTCAGATAATGGCCCTTTTTAATGGCGAGATTAATAAAAAATTGTTTGGGTAATAGCCTTAGATGTCACCACCCAATCACCCACAATCAAATGGTTTTGCCGAGAAGCAGGTCTAAACTATTAAAATATTTTTTTGTAAAATCGTTTCTGAGGGCAGTAAATTGGCTCTTCAACATCAAGTGGATACATTTTTATATTCCTATAGAAACGCACCCAATAGTGTTACTGGCCTAAAACAGTCTAAAGTGATCTTCAAACAAGCACCAAGAACCCATTTTTCCCTACTTAGGCCTGAAAATCTTAAGGGGGAGAAATATAATAAATTACCTATTCCAAAATTTGTAGAGGGAAAAAGAGTACTGGCCTTAGTTATAACAGAAATAAGTGGATACCTGGTAAAATTCAAAAACCTACTTATCTGATTTCTGTGAATGGTGAGGTTAGATTTATGTATACGGATCAGTTAAAGCCTGTTTTGACCCGAATAATGGCCCTGATAATGATTTCTCTTTGGTAGCCTCCAGTTCAAGACCACTTGGAGAGCACTCAATCTTGTTCTGGTAACTTACTGAGGAGCCCTATTAATACTCCTCCTATGCCTATTAAATGTGGAGAAGAAATAACGGCTTGTAGAAAGAATAAGCCCCAAGTAAAAATACTACTTCATTTAGTATAACAATAGTATTAGCTTATCACCTCTTAATTCTAGTTCTAATCCCACCATGCCAATAACGACTACTAATCACTATGCAACTCGTTCTGGTAGGGTTGTAAAACCGCCAACGAGACTAGATTTGTAGTATACGTCAATCGGTGCTTGACGACAATAGAAAATGTACGAATTTTCGGAATACATTTTAAGAGAATTAACCAGTATTTTATTTACCTAAAAACACATCAATGTGATATCAAAGGAATCACGGTAGGTGGGAAAGAACATATTTGGAATGATGCCTCAAAAATCTGCAATTTATTTGAATGTGCCTAATCAAACACTCTATACTAAGCTTCCGGAGAACCTCTACTTTCGTTGCGGCAGACTCTGGGATATCCATGCAGGGCCTTTTTTACCATCAGGCTCATTAGGCCCGGGCCTATATAGGGCGCAATGACAAGTGGGGCCCAAATGTGCAACATAAAAAAACTAATAATTATAAGAATATTTTTTAAAATATACGTTTCCTCGATATGAAAAACAGGATACTGTTTCGCCATCTTTATAATCTTAATTCCAAAAGAAAACTAATCTTTATTAAACAAAAATAACAACTCGACAAAACGTAGGCTGATAAAAAAACATTTTATTAAGAATATACCAGAACAAAATACAGACAAAGTAAGTGGGTGTGCGAAACAATTTTGACGGTAAAAAAAACAGGCACTTACAAAGTTCAGCATTTTTTACAAAGTTAAAGTAAACGGCGAAAAAATGAGTAGTTAGAGTATAGTCCCAAATCTGGCTGTGCTTACTCTAATGCATCCAAACTTTTTTCGAAGAAAAGTGTTAACGTTAACCTCAGCGTATTTCTAATATTTTAAATATTATTTTATTTTTACTAATGTATGCTTTTGTTCAATACCTAATTTTTTTTAAATCTTATTTCGTGTTTCTTTTATAGTTTTTCTAAAATCTGTTATTTTTTATTAAAATTAATGCAAATTTATAAATAATAGAAAAGCTTTTAAATCTGAATAAAAAACTACATTATAATTAATATTTTCAGTTCGAAATCGAAACAAAAAAAAAATCAAGTGGGAGCTGAAGTCATATTGGGACCCGAAAATTTGATAGGGCCTAGGGCCCAACTCCTTGGAAAATAGGCCCTGTATCCATAGACGTATTATAGAGGCTAATTTTTTTATCAGCAACCAAAAAATTATTGAAGATATTCGGAGATTCCAGACCCTCAGGAATCACTCCGAAATGAGTTGCTGAAACATCGACATGCGTTTTGACATCAAGTAACGTTGGCACCGAAGATTAAATGAAATATTGTAATTCACACTTAAAATGTTGTATAATAAACAGTATGAACTTTTTTGTGATTCTTGCTTTTAAATATAGATAATTCTTAAATTGCTAACTTTTTACTTCAGTATTATATATATTATTAAAAAATTTTGCTCCCTAGTGGGGGATATAACAAGCCACGTCACTTCCACTTTGGAAAAGTATCTGCTTTAGCCCCGAAATTACAAAGAAATTCCTTGTTAATTCTTAAATAATAGTAAACTATTAAATTTAATGTAGGTTAAAAACTTATTTACACTGATATTTTTTGACACAAGAAAGTATAAATGTTCTATTGCCATTACAATAAGAGTATCGCAAATATGTAAGATTTCATGGTCCGTGATTATCGAACAATTTCAAATATATTCTCGAGAGATTGTGTGAAAGTAAAAGTTCGTTACGAGGAAAGCTGCACCAGTGCAGTGACGGTACCGAGTCATTGTACTACTGCTTCAATAAATAATTAGTTGATGTGGTGAAAATTGAAAGTATTAATAAAGAATGGATAAGTCGAACTATTTATAAGATATAAAAAATGTTTTAAAGGATTCAAACATTGTTAACATCTCCTTCTGCACAGAGAGCCCTAAAAAAGATTTTCGTGTGCTAACATTACTTTTATCAATCGAACACCTCAAATATTTGTAATTATTTGCATTTTGCTGAAAATTATAGAGATATTTTATGGAACTCAAAACGGCCATAAATTATAACACAGGGAGTAAAAAATCATTAATATGGATTTAAGGGATATATTGTTGATAAAATGAAAGTCATATTTTTTTAAATAGATTCTCACAATTGAAATTTTTTTATCACAATCTCAACAAACCGTAAATGTTAGAAGATGATAGTTAATTTTATATTTTAATTTTAATTAGATACATAAAAGGAAGTATTACCTTGATGAATATGTTCAGCAATTCGATTACAGAATTTTAAGTTTACTTCCTTATCACTGCCAGTAGGTACAACTCAATTGACATCGCGATGCCATAGTGCAAAATAAAATTTGACCAGTATACATGCTTAGTCTCAAAGGAACACCAGAAGAGGCTGGGGAATGGTTGATCAATGGTCAAATAATATAAATCACGTTCAACATACCATAAAGGAAGTTTGGGATACAATACAGCACTATGATGCATCAGATATATAACCTATTATTATATCTGATATCTCAAAAGATCTGTTGTTCCTGCAACAACATTTCCTGTGCAACATTAATTTACATTTCTCACAAATTTTCATTCAGTATTTCCTATGCTTTCATTTGCTAAATATCTTGAAACTGAGGAAAGAACTTGCGGCTAAAATTTGCAGGAACAACCATGTCCTGCCACAAAAATATAATATTAATTCCATATTTCTAAATCTTATAACTGGGCATGATATTATTGATGTTACAAGTTCCTTGAAAGTTTAAGAGTCACATGGAGAGGATAATATATCTTCGAAGTTTATAAAATATAATCATTTGCTTTTACTCAGGCCTCTTTTACATTTAGTTAATATAATGTTGGAAAAGGGTATTTATCCACATATTCTGAAATTTATTGTGCCATTGCAGATAGATTGAATACACAAAACTACAAACCAATATGTATAACTAGTTCAATAAATGGGGTTGTGGAAAAATGTATCAAGCTAAGACTTGATGTTTTTATTTTTGGCAGAAGGAATATCTTATCTAGTTCTCAGTTTGCATTTCGAACAGGTTTGAGCATAGATACCTGCTACAGTTAATCGGGGTAACTTTGCCCATCAGTATAACATTGGCCCAAACATTAGAAATCTCTTCTATGCATATTAGATAAACTTATATTCATCAAATGTAAGCGTTTATCCAATTGAAATTGCTTTCAGTTCATTCAGTGCCACCTAGTGACGGTCATTTGAACTCAGGTTTAGTATGTGTGGCTATTCGCGCCTAAATATCTATCCCTGAAAACACGTCGTTTGTAAGCACTCTAATTTACATTTTCGTTAAGTTCCAAGTGAAAAATAAGGTAAGTAATAAGTACATTATCAATATTAATTCTTCTTGAAAAGATTTATTAAGTTTATTTGGCACGCTGTAAATATGTTTAAAATATAAATGTATTATTTTAAGCTTTGTTTACATCTGATAATTATTAGGTTAACATTGGCCCGGGCCAATGTTACCCGTATCTGGGCCAATGTTACCCGTATCTGGGCCAATGTTACCCGAATGCAATTTTTACACTTTTATGTCTAAACATAACATGTACATATGCTTTTTTGTTTTCAGTTTAGGCATCAAATGCCAAGGAAAAAGGCCGTTTCATGACCTAGATTTCGCCGTTACGGGACGAAGTCAAATTACACAACTGAAACCCTCCAAGAGGCTGTAGAAAAAATAAGAAATGGAAATCTTGGTTAAAGAGAAGCCGCTAAAGTTTACAACATTTCTCGATCAACCTTAAAAAATTAATTGAAAGGTAAACACGACAAACAAATAGGACGCCCAGTATCCTTTACCACCGATGAAGAAGAGATTGTAGCAAACCACATCATTGCTCTTAGTCCACAAGGTATTCCTGTTATACTCCAAGACGTACGTTGCATTATGAAAGGTTACCTGGACAACATAGGGCGCAAAATACCGGTATTTAAAGATAACAGGCCAGGTTGGGACTGGGCTAAATTATTTCTTGCCAGACACCCAATAATAAAGCAGACTTTCGCAGCCAACATTTCCAGAAAAAGGGCTCAGATAGGCACAGATAAAATAAATACATTTTTTGATCATCTTGAGCGGGAATTAGAAAACGTACCGCCTGAAAATGTATTGAATTTTGATGAGTCTGGCGTCCACGATGTTCCAAAAAAGAACAAAGTTTTATTCCGGCGGACTTGCAGGCATCCTGAAATAATAAGGAACTCAACAAAGTCCTGTTTTACGGTTATGTTTTGCGGCAATGCAGCCGGGGAGCTTTTACCACCATATGTAATTTTTAAGGGAACATATAAATGGATAGACTGGATGTTTAAAGCCCCACCGGGCTCAAGAATGATTGTATCAAAACGTGGCTGGAGAGATAATGCCATTGACGATTGGTTTCAGTATCACCTATTACCTGTCCTAAGAGCTAAGGAGGGAAAAAAACGTCGTAATAGGCGACAATCTAAGTTCTCACTCACTTGAGCATCAAAACTTTGAAATTGTGTGAAGAAAACAACATCAGGTTTTTGTGTCTCATACCAAATTCTACTCACCTGCTCCAACCCCTTGACGTCGCCTTTTCTCGCCTTTTAAAACCGCTTTGAAACCAGCAATCCCATTGCTGGTTTCAAAGCAACAGGCGTGTATTCGCTGTGCCGAGAACGAGTTATTTCAAAACTTCCAGACTATAAGAAGCATATTGATTTAAATAATATTCAAAATGCTCATGGGGCAGAATTTCAACAATATTTGCAAAATATTCGATTATCTGATTTGTCGGGCCCGAAGAGAATGCGGAAGTATCAGCTCCCTGTTCTTCCGGGTAAAAGTATCTCCGCCCAGGAATTGAAGCATTTTATAAAACAAAAGAAGACGCTAAAAAGAAAGTACCAAATAAACGAAAGAAGCAGACACCTTTAAGTGTGAAAAAAACTAAGAAGAGAAAAATTCCCATCAAAACAACATATGATCTTTCTTCAAATAGCGAGTCAGATGTTGCTATGGCGGTAAACAGATCTGGCGTAGATAACGAAGAACGCTTAGCTGCGGAAATAAGTGTAGAAAATTGTATTTTTGAAGAAACCTGTGAAAATAGGGGGAAAAACAGATATTGTCAGAAATAGAAATTGAAAATGTGGATATTGTTGAGGAACATATTACTGAAATAGGAAAAAATGAAGAACCGATCGAAGAAGAATCATCATGAAGAGAAAACAAGATCGTCAAAAATGAAGAAGCTGATATAGCATGCAACGATATCGCTGAAATGCTTATCATAATGCAACCTTGTCAAGAAGCAGAGCCTTTGTCGGAAGTAATCGAAGAATATTTCGTTATCGATTCTGAGCTATAACGAGTTTCAGAATCGGCATCGATCAAACAAACAAAATATCAAATTGATGATTACGTGGTTGTGCACTATAACAAGAAGTATTTCGCAGGCATTGTAACAAAAATCATAGAGAATGAAAATGCCGGTTTTAGCTACAGGGTAAACTCAATGGAAAGAGTTGGGAAGTAATGGCAGTGGCCAAAACGGAAAGATGAAATATTATACAAGGAAGAAGACGTAATAATGAAAATAAGTAACAACGACATCAAACCTCATACCAGTAGAGGCATTTTTAATGTCAAAGATTTATTTCTCCAGGAAAAATGGACCGATGACCAACAACTTGAAAAATGTACGTTGTCTATGGAGGCGAAATATCGAGTCAGTGATTATGTAGTAGTACGCTATGATAAGAGGTTTTTCCCAGGAATAATAACGGCAGTCACAAAGGAAGACGGTGAAAATTTTATATACAAAGTAAATGTTTTTGAATGATATGGGAAAAAATGTAGATGGCCACTACAAAAAGATGAAATAGATTATCAACAGAATGATGTTATAAAAGTTAGAAAAAAATCAGATGTAATTTACTATAACAAGAGAGGAATATTTATCGTTATAGACCCATTTCTTGCAGAAAATTGGGAAAGTATATAATTAAATAAGAAACACCGCTTACATTCAAGACAACTGCGGAGCATCGTATATATGCGCCCGATTAACCCCTCGATTAACTGTACTGATTATGTTATCAATGACTGTTCTTGAAGTTTTAAACCACAGAAAGTTTCGTCGATCTCGCTCTTGCTTTTGACACTGTGAACCATCAAATTCACCTCAGTAAGTATCTAAATATACTATTTTCGGCCTAGGGCGGAAAAGTAAGTTCGTTTACTACTCTTCCAAAAGTATCACTATTTTACTAACATTTTTCCACCGCAGAAAAAATGTACTTCGGAGGAAACGCATTTTTCTTCCTGAGTACTACACAATACGCTATTGACTATAACAAGATTTTGTTTGCATAGGATTGTGGAAGCATATTATTTACTAAAATAACATGCAATAAATCAAGTGCGATCAGTCATTTATCAACAATCACTGTGACGATGAATCCAATGTAATTATTTGCAAACTATTCAAAAATTAGTTATAAAAAGTAATTTTTCCTCACTGAGTGGGAAAAAATAGCAATTTCTAAAACCCAATTTAATGAAAATATATAAATTTAATTCTCCCGAATACCCATAAAAACGTAGTAAAATAAAGGTAAATAGGGAAGTTAACAAATTATTGGAAAATAATTTATTTCTTTTGCTGTTTATACATTCTTCTTAGAATCGCGACAAAGTCTCTAAAAACAGCTCCGAATTTAGACATGTGTCTTAGCAAAGAAAATAGTAGCTACGCAACTATAATTTTTTTTTGGACGAAGGGCGTATTTTATTACGGACACGTTCATAGCAAACTGATCACCGCGTCTGATGCGCTGGTATTCATATTTCTGACATTACTCGTCGGACGCTGACAAGAACTCGGTGTTCGCTGTCATGAAAACGGGGCGGCCTGAAACCATTCTTAGTCGTGACTGATGGATGTTCTCGACAGTCGACACGGATTGCACGGAGCTGTTTCAAGCGATCGATCCGGTATTTTCACTTTAATATTTTGGAGGCAAATATTTAGGTCAGTATTAATGCATACGTTTGCATCAATATAATCAAGATATTTACAGGATATGTCACTAAATTTATTGTATACTTTCACTTTAAAATAACTATATTTATTTAAATCCAGTTATTGATATGGAAACTATTTACTTGTATGTAATGGGACTACCTTGCATTTATGTAAATTGCGGATTATAAAACTTTTAGCTAATATACTTGTTTAAAAAATATCTTTTAAAGCATCTCTGTAAATATACAATTTCCTTGTTGCCTTCTGTAAGGAGAATGATGGGCTAGAAAATTCACTGTACTACTAATTCAAAACACTCTATTAACGAAATATCAAAATAGTAATCGTAATGCAATAATTTCGTGCTTTCGGTCAAGAACGCCATGTTTTGGATTAGTCATTCGATACGTCGCGTTGCGTCGCTTGGCAGCCTGTCTTCACAGTGGTTCAGCATCCCAACATTGTACCTCTCTTTCCTTGTCTAAGGCACAGTCGCTCTCACACGGCCATCCTGCAGTGCGATTTTCCTCGATCGCATAGAATATCACTGCAATACAAATAAAGAAGTGCGTATGCAAACATGTGAGAATCCCTTTTGGCGAGAGCAACACATTTGAGTGGCTTCCCATTAAACAAATTTGTGGGATTTTTCGCTGACTAAGAAGTGCATTTTTCTGCTCTCCCATGCAACATTTATTATTTTGATTACGCCTGCTCACATAATATGTGGCGTTTCAAATATAAAGAATTTCATGGGTGGAAATTTTCTGACAAAATTAATCACAACAAATGAACATGAATTCCAGAATGATCTAGTAGTACCTTATATCTTATGTCAAACACTTTATATTTATTTAGTAAAACAATAACACCCCAAACTAAATATATAAAGAAATCAGCTACTTGTAAATGAGCACGCCAGTGGTCAACACTAAGTGAAAATGTGCTAATTGCAAAAGAGGTGGATTTAAGAGTTATAATTTGTTCTTAAGAAAATTCAGTAAGGTCCACTAACACAGCAAAATATCGATATTTCAAAACAAAGCGGAATATAACTTAGAAAAGGAAACTAAAGAAATACCATGTAAAAAATATACTTATAATTTTTTGTTTGCAGAATCATGATAGGTACTTAAAAATGTTGATTAAAAAAACACATTTCCTTTTACACTCTGTCACAGCTTATTCACTACCAACTAGTCATCTCTACCGAAATCGGAAAGTTAGAGTGTCGGGCACTGCGCCTACCTGGGAGTGCCCTGAGCGGTTCAGGTTCGGCTAAGGTTGAATTTAAAATTAATTTTCGCTTCAAAATCCACGACAAATTCGTCCGTAGCCAAGCCTATTGCTCTAAGAAAGTGCGGAAATTTCTTTCGGATTTTTATACAACTTTGCCATTTAAAATCGTTTTTAAACAGATTTTTGTCGATAAAAAAGCATATTTTAAATTAAACGAACTGTCAAAAGTATTATTCAGATGCCCAGACGTTTAAAATAATATTCAGTCATGACCCTCTCCTAAAATTTGCAAAATTTGGTTATTGACTTTCCCAAATCAAAGCATGTCGCCGCAGGATGACTACCTGGTAGTGAATAAGCTGTGACTGTAGACGGTAAAATATTTCAAGCCCCACAAAAAAAAAGAGTCGACAAAACGCAGGTGCGTTCGTAGATAATGTTTTTTTTAACAGCTGTAAAACGCTTGAATTGTCCAACAGTTTATATCACCCTTTATAGCTCTTTTGTAATGTTATTTGCATCATGCTGTTGAATGCACTCACTGGCAACGCTAATGATTAGTCGAACTAATTATAAGTTATCACGATCTATTACGGTTCCGTAATGTAAAAACTATAACCCTTTAGTTAGACGGAAACTGATTGCGTTAACTAATAAACGCATCTGCCAAATAGAGTGAGCGTACATTAAAATGGCCTAAACACTAGACCAGTGTTATCACAATGGTTGGATCAAGTAAGAGCAGAATCATTTATGAACAGATCTAGGTTTGTAGAATTTTCAAATTTTGGCAAAGCAAATGCTACAGCTTCGTTTAGTTTATAATTATTTTTGTTTACAAGCACAATTTAGTTTGAATTATTCGAATATAGGTACAGGGTTATCCAACGAGGACTAGACAAGGCGATTTTTTGACTCTCCCTGTACTTTTATAAACAAAACTGAAATAGCCATCTTATGTAATTTTCTCCCGCGAATTAGAATATGTTCAGCAAGAAACAATTGAACATCAAATAAAAGTGCTAGGGGTCACTTTGATATTTTTTTAAATGGAACACCCTATATTGGACTCTCTGGAAAAATCTAAACACATTTTGTGTATAATATCCTATACATATCTTTAGCTGTTTACTAAATATTGACAGTTGAAAGTCGAGTATATTGACACTTTGAAAGGCTCTAAAATCTAAACCACACAAGATCAAAGAAAACGGTTTGCACATTTCTGTCTTAAGTTTTCATAAACTATCGAATAGCAGTATCTTCGAATTTAACCTGCGGATAAAATTAACCGGAACTTTTAAGCCTCCAGTTAAATTCAAAATTACTATCAAAGTATATGTAAACTAGTAAGTTCACTCAGCGGTAAATCCTTTGATGTAATTCAGCCACATTCTTTTATATCAAGTGACAACTGGAGATGACCGATGCGCTCCGTAAGTGTCCGATTGATTCTCTAGTCAGAGATGTATTCAGGAGATTGTATGGACTCGTACCGAAAGACCTACTGAATGCCGGCCGGGTGAAAAATCAAGTGAAACTGAGCAAAGTTGTAAAAATATTTTCATAGAAGGAAATTGAAAAAAAATTTGCTATACGGGGTGTCATTTTTAGGTGATACCACTGTTGCTATCACAGAATCTAACAAGAATTTAACAACACTGTAAATCGGTCTTGAAAAGGCATCAATAATGGCAACTTTCTAATTTAATCAACTTTGTAGCTTTGGCCGTTTCAAAGATAGCAATAATAGTGGATTACCTAAAATATATTTAAAAATATATAATAATATAATACTTCGGAATCTCATTTTTACTACACTTCTTTGGTTTCATGAAAGTGATTTTTCAAGGCCACGTTATGACATGGTTTATGTTTTCGTCTCTCGTTACGGCATTTTTGTATCGTTGATTGGACGACTAACCAAAACTAACCAAATCTATCAAAATTGATTGTACCGAATCGGCACCGGCACCGGTTCAAATGACTACAATAAGCTGAGACTAAGTGAAACTAACCAAAACTTGAATCGACGATTAACCAAAACTAACAAAATCTATTAAAATTGATTATAACGTATCGGAACAGATTCAAATAATTAAAATAATTCGAGACTAAATGAAACTAACCCAAAGTTGTTGACGAATAACCCAAACTAACCAAATCTATTAAAATTGATTTTAATGTATTCTGAAAAGCTTGAAATGGCTAAAATAAGTTGAGAATAAGTGTAGCTAACCGAGAGTTGACTGACCTACTAACCCAAACTAACCAAATCTATCAAAATTTATTATAACGTATCGGATGACTAAAAGAATTTAAGACTAAGTGAAACTAACCCAAAGTTTATTGGAAAACTAACTTAAACTAACCAAATCTTTTAAAATTGATTATAATGTATCGGAACCGTTTTAAATGACTAAAATAAGTGAACTAACGGAAAGTTGGTTCGACCCCTAGCCCAAACTAACCAAATCTATTAAAACTGATTATAACGTGTTGGAACCGGTTCAAATGACTAAGGTATAAGTTAAAACTAAGTGAAACTAACCGAAACTTGATTCGACGATTAACCAAAACTAACAAAATCTATTAAAATTGATTATAACGTATCGTAATGGGTTCAAATTACTAAAATAAGTTGCTACTAACTGAAACTAACCGAAAATAGATTGGAGGACTAATCCAAACTAATCAAATCTATTAAAATTGATTATAACGTATCGGAACAGATTCAAATAATTAAAATAAGTTGAGACTAAATGAAAGTAACCGAAAGTTGTTGACGAGTAACCCCCCCCCCCCCCAAACTAACCAAATCTATTAAAATTGATTTTAATGTATTCTGAAAAGCTGGAAATGACTAAAATAAGTTGAGAATAAGCGTAGCTAACCGAGAGTTGATTGAACTACTAACCCAAACTGACCAAATCTATCAAAATTGATTATAATGTATCGGAACAGGTTCAAATGACTAAAATAAGTTGAGAATAAGTGAAACTAACCGAAACTTGGATCGACGACTAACCCAAACTAACCAAATCTATTAATATTGATTATAACATATTGGAACCACTTTAAATGATTGAAATAAGTTGAGAAAAAGTGAAACTATCCAAAAGTTGAAGCGACGACTAGACCAAAGTAACCAAATCTACTAAAATTGATTATAAAGTATCTGAACCGGTTCTAATGACTAAAATAGGTTGAAACTAAATGAAACTAGGTTGGTTAGTTCGGGTTAATCGTCGATTCAACTTTCTGTTAGTTTCACTTAGTCTCAACATATTTCAATCATTTGAACCGGTTCTAAGACGTTATAATTAATTTTAATAGATGTTATTAGTTGGGTTAGTCACCAAATCAACTTTCGGTTAGTTTCTCTTAACTTAACTTATTTTAGATATTTGAACCGGTTCCGGTACGTTATAAACAATTTTAATAGATTTGGTTACTTTGGATTAGTCATCCAATCAACTTCCGATAAGCTTCACGTAGTTTCAACTTATTTTAGTCATCTGAACCGGTTCGGATACGTTATAATCAATTTTAATAGGTTTGGTTAGCTTGGGTTAGTTGTTGATTCATGTTTCGGTTAGTTTCACTTATTGTCAATTTAATTTAGTTATTTAAAGCGGTTCCGATACGTTATAATAAATCCTAATAGATTTGGTTAGTTTGGGCTAGTCGTCCAATCAACTTTCGATTAGCTTCACATAGTTTCAATTTATTTTAGTCATTTGAACCGGTTCCGATACGTTATAATCAATTTCAATAAATTTGGTTAGTTTGGGTTAGTTTGGAGACGACTACAATCAACTTTCGACTAGCTTCACTTAGTTTCAACTTATTTTAGAGATTTGAACCAATTCCGATACGTTATAATCTATTTTAATAGGTTTGGTTCGTTTGGGTTAGTCGTTGATTCATCTTTTGGTTAGTTTCACTTATTCTCAACTTATTTTAGTAATTTAAAGCGGTTCTGATAAGTTATAATAAATTTCAATAGATTTGGTTAGTTTGGATTAGTTTGGGGGTGACTACAAGCAACTTTCGACTAGCTTCACTTAGTTTCAACTTATTTTAGTCACTTGAACCTGTTCCGATACGTTATAATCAATTTTAATATTTGATTACTTTGCATTAGTCGTCGATTCAACTCTCGGTTAGTTTCACTTAGTCTTAACTTATTTTATTCATTTTAACCAGTTCCGATACGTTATAATCAATTTTAATAGATTTGGCTAGTTTAAGTTAGTCGTCTATTCAACTTTCGGTTTGTTTCACTTAGTCTCAACTTATTTTAATCATTTCAACCGGTTCCGAGACGTTATAATCAATTTTAATAGATTTGGTTAGTTTGGGTTAGTCGTCCAATCAACGTTCGGTTAGTTTCACTTAGTCTCAACTTATTTTAGTCATCTGAATCGATTTCGATACATTATAATCAATTTTAATAGATTTGGATAGTTTGGGTTAGTCGTCGATTCAACTGTCGGTTGGTGTCAGTTATGCTAGTCATAAAAAGTGGTTCCGATACGTTATAATGATTTTATTACATTTGGTTAGTTTGGGTTAGTCGTCGATTGAACTTTCGGTTAGTTTCACATAGTCTCAACTTATTTTAATCATTTGAACCGGTTCCGTTGCGTTATATTCAATTTTGATAGATTTGGTTAGTTTGGGATAGTAGTCCAATCAACTTTCGGTTAGCTTCACTTATTCTCAACTTATTTTAGCCATCTGAAGCAGTTCCGATACGTTATAATCAATTTTAATAGATTTGGTTAGTTTGGGTTAGTGTTCAATTAACTTTCGGTTAGTTTCACTTATTCTCAACTTATTTTAGCCATTTGAAACGGTTACAATTCCAACGTCATTATCAATTCTAATAGATGTGATTAGTTTGGGTTATTCAATTTTAATAGATTTGGTTAGTTTGGGTTAGTAGTTCAATCTACTTTCGGTTAGCTTCACTTATTCTCAACTTATTTTAGCCATTTGAAGCATTTCCGATACGTTATAATCAGTTTTAATAGATTTGGGTAGTTTGGGTTAGTGCTCAATTAACTTTCGGTTAATTTTACTTATTCTCAACTTATTTTAGCCATTTGAAACGGTTACAATTGTACGTCATTATCAATTCTAATAGATGTGGTTAGTTTGGGTTAGTCGTCGATTCAACTTTCGCTTACTTTCACTTATTCTCAACTTATTTTAGTCATTTAAAGCGGTTCCGATACGTTATAATCAATTTCAATAGATTTGGTTAGTTTGGGTTAATCGTCGATTCAACTTTTGATTAGTTTCACTTTGTCTCAATTTATTTTAATCATTTGATTCGGTTCTGATACGTTATAATCAATTTTAATGGATTTGGTTAATTTGGGTTAGTCATCCAAACAACTTTCGGCTAGTTTCACTTAGTCTCAACTTATTTTAGTTATTTGAACCGGTTCCGATACGTTATAATCAATTTTAATAGATTTGGTTAGTTTGAGTTTGTCGTCGAATCAACTTTGGGTTAGTTTCACAGTGCCAACATATATTTAATATTTACAAAGCATTCCATTATCGTTATATAATATGTACTTATAAAAAAAAATCTCACACCTAGACGATTTTTCCGGTCTTGTCGCCTCCTTCACCTAATTTTATTAACATATCTATTCACTAATCCGACTATACATTTTTCTTATTTGCCTTTGTATTTTTCATTGCTTCGTATATATTTCCACCGAAGTCCGAATAAAATATTAAAATAGACATAAAATTAAGGATTTTCACAAATCCGATTCTGTTCTGAACACTCTGCCTACATACGAACGACTGATTAAACTAAAACGCTCCACATGCTGCCAACAATCTGCGGATTTTCGGCGGCTGGCAGAAAATATTTGGGGGAGTGGAGCTACTAGTTTACATATACTTTGTTACTATCATTCGATAGCTTATGAAGACCCAAGATAGGAATGTGCAAACCGTTTTCTTTGATCTCGTGCGGTTTAGATTTTAGAGCCTGCCAAAGTGTCAAACTGCCCGACTTTCAACTGTCAATATTTGGTAAACAGCTAAAGATAGGTATAGGATATTATACATAAATTGTGTTTAGATTTTTCTAGAGAGTCAAAAAATGTAGTAATATACAGGGTGTTCTATTTAAAAAAATATCAAAGTGACCCGACTGACTTTTATTTGATGTTCAATTGTTTTTTGCTGAACATATGCGAAATCGCGGGAGAAAATTACATAAGATGGCTATTTTTGTTTTTTTTTTATAAAGGTACAGGGAAAGTCAAAAAATCGCCTTGTCTAGCCCTCGCTGGATAACCCTGTACAGTGTATAAAGTACATTACCTTGTTTTACCGTGAAAGTTATTGAATACACTTTCTATATTTTATATTTATGTTTCAGTAGGATGTACTAGATGCTTATGGTATGATAGTAACACCAGGTTTGGTTTTTGCCCCTTTCTGAATCGTAAGTGCTCGACTAGGTTTCGGAAACCTCTTTTAAAGGTCCTGGTTGTGCAATCCAATTTGCTAGGCTATTGTTCATGGATTCTAATACTTGAGATCTCTTTTAATTACACGGGAAAATGCTCACAAGCTTTTTTTTATCTAAAAGTTAATAAAAACTCAACAATTTGATCGACACAAATGTGACCTTGAGTTTGTTTGTTATTTTAAACCAATGGCTTGCTGTACCTACCTCATACAATTTGGAGATCATAA
>JAEQML010070303.1:0-16883 GCA_016904865.1 Pissodes strobi | reverse complement strand
AATTGATTAAAAATAGAGATACAATCGTTTAAGTATTTTTTTTATTGCTCTTCTTGTAGCGTATATGCCCATCAGAATTCATTTATGTGTTTTTGAAAAGCATATTGAAGGTTGATATTTTATTTTAATTGAATTGGTAAATGATAATCAAAAATGGCATTATAAATCTATTTTTCCTGGAGATGATTATTTTAGCGGGTTAGAAGAAGGGGGAAGACTTTTCTCCACAAATGAAAATGCCAATCTTTAGTTCAAGAGTTATGCATTTCGATGAGTTCACTCATCATCATCAGACTCACACACTACTTAGCTACAATGTTGTATGTTTACATAGCAAACAATGACGGTCATTGTTTGCTATGTAAACATACAACATTGTAATTAGATAAGTAAGATTTATTTCAAAATGTGATTTTGATTGGGTGGGAAATATACTTCCCACCGGCCAGTCTAGGTCACCAGTTTAATTATATCAAAGATATTATTATTTTTTAGTTTTGATGCTGTACGTTCGTGTATTAATTTTTTTACATTTATTTTAGATGGATAGCAAAAAATGGGATTTGGACGGTCATCCCAAGTGCAGGAAGCTCTTCATTATTTTTATAGCTTACCAGAAGATAAATTTTTATCTGAGGAGGAAGCGGATTCTGAGGCAGAAGAGGAACTAAGATATTTAGATAAAGAATAGATGCTTCCAAGCTCTTCTGCCTCAAATAGTTCCAAAGAGAGTATCAGTATTTTTGCGTATTCACCGGTCACTACAGATTATGACGTGTATGAAAGAGTAAAGGAAGACATCAGCGCTGTGTCTGCAACTGATGCAAATATTGGTCCTCTCTCATTTTTTATATTCGAATGTAGTACAGTACTTTTTTTAGAAATCCGAAATGAGAACATCGTCTTGGTAACAGCATAGTCATAAGCCAATTACTGGTAAGAATAAACAAGCTCAGAAAAACTGGAACTGGACAGAAAAATCTCTTTGAAAATTTTGATATTACTTTTGAAAAAAACCCAAGTATGTTATTCTCAGATAAGAGCAAAGAAATTTTGAAAAAATTTTGAAAAAATAATTGATGAATATTTACTGAAACAATTTGTTGAGCAATTCAATATATACGCACTAACGATCGAAGAACTAAAAAGGCATATATTAAATGTATAATTTTAATGGGAATTCACCAACTTCCTAGGTTAAACAATGACTGGAGTAGTGGGCAATATGGTGTCTGATATTTTCAGTGGAAAACATTTAAAAAAAATTACTGAGACCTTTCATTGCAATGATAATGAGCAATGTCCTAAGAGGGGGAGTTCTAGCTATGATAAATTACATAAGCTTAAGCCTTTGATAAATTCTTTAAATAAAAACCACTCTGATGTCTATAAAAGTTGCTCTTTCTTGGTGGTAGACGAACCAATGATATCCTTCAACGATTGAAGTAGTTTTAAGTAATATATGCCTATGAAAAAGAGAATGCTCTCTAGCAGACTCCAAAACAAGCTTTGTATGCAAATTCATGAGATACACTGGAAAAGAAACAAACCTTACCAATTCTCAGTACTCACTCGGAGAACGTGTAGCTCTAAAATTTAGGGAAAATTTGCAGGATCAAAAATGCCTTGTAGCATTTGACAACTTCTTCACACCAGTCCAACTAATGGACAAATTGTGTGAGAGAATTATTTTCTCAGTGGGAACGGTAAGAAAAGATCGAGCCCATCTTCTAGAGATAATGAAGGCAAATGGAGGGTTTACATTTAGGGATATTGAAGATCCAGTTTTCGTCATCCAAAAAACAAATGTTTAAAACAAAAACCCATCAAATACACTTTTAAGTTTTAATATGTGAAAAGTCTCTTAATAATTTATCTTTTCTTCAAATATCCGGAAAGTACAACTTTTTAACACTCAGTAGACGAAGTATAAGTATCACTTTATATTGCCGAAAAAGCTAAGCCGCAGCAAAAGTCTTTAGTAGCCGCTCGGGAAAAATAAGTAACTAAGTGGTTTTAATTTGAATCTAATATCATATCATTGGAGCATCTTCTTAAGTAGAAATAATCTACTCAATTTGTAGATTATTGTGTTTATTCCCTTTCTGAGCATATAATGACACTTTTACATAGGAAGCAAATATACGTATCTTCACTTTACGCCAATCATGTCGAATTAACATCATTAAGTGAGCAGGCTTAATGATAATAAATCCCTTACAACCAATATAACTGTATCGAAACTGTTGTATAGCTGCTGTCTGAAATAAGCTCTTGTATAATTTCCTTCTAATTAAATTTTGGAGAGCACAATGTTCTAATATATTGTCACGTTGTTCGATATAGGCTAATTACATAGTACATTCGCTATTCACTGTTACTAGATTGTTGTTTGATAAATAACATGCATATAGTAACACCAAATTAATGTTTGTGAAGCAATATCGAATATCGGATTATATAGGGGCTGTAAAATAGTGCTTATTATTCATGGACCGTGTAAAATTAGGTATTACTTGCGAATGGGTACGTAGAGAATTATGCGAAAAAAATATTTTGTACTCGTCTAAAACGCCTTATGTAGAAAATATGAAATATTATAAAATTCGCTCCTTATTTGGATGCACAGCTCTACTAATTTATGCTTTAACATAGCTGAGGCCCATATATTTTTTATTATTCAATATGATATCGTATTAAAAAAAAACTTGTAAGTTCAGCTTATAATGCCAGTTTATTATGTAATAATGAAATAGTAACTAATTCCAGAGAATGACACTTACAATTCAAAATAAAATGTAAAAAAATTACATTAAATACCTGATATACTATTTATTAAAACATGTATTACAGATTTTTGGCTGTGCTCATTACAAATATTCGTTCCACATTTTTCACATATCATTTTACTTTTACGGTCGATATTGGAAGGATATAAATAACACTTTTTTTTCATGCGAAGGTCCAGGGATTTCGATAAATGATTTCATGCATTCCACAACAGCATGTTGAAGGCTTGATGATTTTTTTTATTATACGACTAATTCCCTGGCTACTTCTTTCAAAAAAATCCTTCGTGCATGTGTAACACCTTTCTGATAGTCCGAATGTTCTTTTGTATATGCTATAAATGCATTTAGGGCAGCAATGTCAACAATATTGTAAAAAAGTACTATTAGCCAGGATTTTGTTTGTCTTTTGCAGGCGTAATTTGCTACCCTTTGATCCATAATGTCCAGTTCCCCTTTGGTTTTTTTTTATTCCATTATTTCAGGTTACTTTTTACTTTCTTGTTGGGCTACTTTTTCTTGGTATATTGTGCTAAGCAAAATTACCGACTTGTTTTTCTTTGGAACATAACTGGCGATTGTTAAATTGTTTCTGAAGCAAAACATTGACGAAAATACACTGCTCCAATAAATTAACGCACCACCAAAAAATAACCAAAAGTTTAAAGTAAATTTTTGTCCAAACTACTTGCTCGATTTGAATGAATTTTTTTTGCATGACAGGTTGACTCTTCCAGAAAGTTAGTGTACTACTGTATTTGCATAAAAACTTATTTTTCTATAAATACAGGGTGTTGCAATGATAACAAGTTTTTTTCATAAAATTTGTAACACCCTGTGGAGTTCAACAGTTACAATATCAACTTAAAATTAAAATCAAAATGTAGCTTTATCCTTTTGGAGGATTTTGTTTTTTGATTTATTTACTCTATTATCTTGGTCGTAACAAGAGAAACACAATTTTATAGCATAACATGTTATAATTAAAATTTATTATCCAAATGTAACAAAGAAACAAAATGTAAAAAAAATGTCAGTAGCGAGTATTTCCGCCTCTGGCACGAATAACTGCTTGGCAACGACGGCCCATACTTAAAATAAGCGAGCGTATATCATTTTGGTCAAGTTCTTCCCATATTTCAATCAGTCGCCTGCCCACGTCTTCCAAAGTGTTCAAGTTCCATTCCTTCTGTAACCTTCTTCCTCCCAAGAGTGTCCCAGAGATTTTCTATGGGAATAATATCCGGGCTTCGAGCTGGCCATGCCATGGTATCAATGCCAACTTCCTCTAGATAATTCCGCACAACTCCAGCAACATGAGGCCTGGCATTATCTTGCATTAACAAAAATCCATGCCCTATATATGGCGCGAATGGAATTACATGTTGGTCTTAAACCTCCAATATATACCTTTCAGTTGTAAGGCTTCCATTATTTATGGCCACAAGTGATGTGCGACCAGTCAAAAAATACCTCCCCAGACCATCACAGATCCTCCTCCCAATAATGTGGTATTTGAAAAATTACACTGAGCATATCGTTCGTTAGGGCGTCGGTATACACGCATGCGCCTGTCGTTATTGTACAAACAAAATCTTGACTCATCCGTAAATAATATCTGTTGCCATTCAGCTTCTAACCAGTTACGATGTTCCCTGGCAAAATTCAGCCTGGCTCTTCGATGATCTCTAGTTAGCGCTGGCCCCCGAACAGCAATTCTAGCTCTCAAATTGTGTTCTCTTAGTCTCTGACGAACTGTTTCACCACAAATTTGTAAACCATTAGCATCTCGAAGCTGGGTTTGAAGGGTCCGGACTGTTACAAAACGTTGTCTTAATGCTGCTAGTCTTAAAAACCGCTCCTGAATAGGGGTTGTTATTCGATTCCTTCTTTGTCCCGGTCTGCGACCATGGCTTCCAGTGTCTCTAAATCTTTGTATAACTCTCGAAACGGTTGTATGACATACATTAAATCGTCTACCAATTCTTCGGTAATTCCAGCCTTCCTCCAACAATATTAATGCTTGAGCACATTCTTCGCGAGTAAGATTTCGTGTTTCACGTTGCATATTAATTAAAATGAAGGTTTTTGCAAAGAAAAAACGTAAGGACTAACACTGAAATTACACTTCTATGAAATGCGTTTTGACACCTGTATTTAGCTAATGACAATTTACTATATCTTATGTTTTTCATAGCCTGCTACTCACTTTAGTGCGAATAATGCAAATTTAAATTAATAAAAACATGTTATGTTTTAAAATTGTGTTTCTCTTGTTGTGACCAAGATAATAGAGTAAATCAAAAAACAAAATGTTCCAAAAAGATAAAGCTACATTTTGATTTTAATTTTAAGTTGATATTGTAACTGTTGAACTCCACAGGGTGTTACAAATTTTATGAAAAAAACTTGTTATCATTGCAACACCCTGTATTTATAGAAAAATATGTTTGTATGCAAATACAGTAGTACACTAACTTTCTGGAAGAGTCAACCTGTCATTCAAAAAAAAAATCGTTCAAATCGGGCAAGTAGTTTGGACAAAAATGTACTTTAAAGTTTTGGTTATATATTGGTGGTGCGTTAATTTATTGGAGAAGTGTATTTCTTTGGGTTTAGATCATTTTAACTATAATGGAATATCTTTCTTATTTTGACGTAAAGTTTCGACGAAAGAAATATTTTTTCCCACAGATATATAGCCAATGTCACGCTTTTAAAATGTCTACAATAAGGTTTAATCCTGTTTTATGAATCATTTGTCCTAATTCTCAAGAACATCAAATACTTAGTTTGTGAGCACGTTTTCTCCGGGTTGGAGACCAAGTTAAATTATACCATCAGTAGCATCATGGCAAGCTTGTCGGATTTTAATCTTGCGGCTGTAGTGACCTTGTTATCAAATCTAAAAACCTTCTTATTTCTTCAAACCTGAGTACTGACATTGTTGCGCTATTCATGGAATTCGGAAATACACCGCTTAAAAGTTCTCTTATTGGGACATCTTAACTGCGCTCGACACTTGCTTGCAGTACTAATCCCAAGAGCACTAAACTAAGGATTGTCCAATGTCTTTTCTTGACAGAATACCTGCGTTCACCTTCTGTATTAGTGCAGTAAACAATGTCTTTCAATATTTCTTTTGAAAAGAACAATAATTATTTAAATGCTTCTGCGGGAGTAATCGCCACATGCTTTTTTCCCAACCAGGTTGTCGACAAATATTGTCGTGTATTTGTGTCCTGGATTCTAATGGAGTATCAGAGTTCCACTCCAACCCACTTGGGGACACATGCAGATCTATAGGAGTAGAAAGTTGCATAGTTGTTGTTGTAGAAGTACTCAAAATATCATCATCTTCACGGCTGTTGCGCGTAAAACCCTTTTAAATGAGTTAGCAATATCAAAATACATTAGACTACCGTTAAGGATACGGCCAGCGCAAAATGTGTCCCGACCGCTAGTCGGCGTTGAAATAACTAAATACGCAAAACCAAAATAGAAGGTCCTCGGTCTTGAGAACGGTAGCGTTCGTGCAGGCTTAAGTTTATTGGCTTCTCGTTAGGTTTGACGTTCGTGTTGTCGTGTTTCTTTCAATAAACAAAATGATATAAATATAAAAAAATTAAAAGAGTTTAATTGAAAACAATAATAACATGATATATGCTCACAAGTACAGAACTAGGTCAAATCCGAAGCAAAAATACAACATAACGAATGATTGCAAAAGACCCAAAATCAAGTTCAACAATTTAATGATAAACGTAATATACATAAGTTACCTATCGTCACATCATATCAGTAATTAAGAGTTATTAATATAATACTACTGCTAATAAATCTTGTGCGCGTCTACCATGGTATACGTGTCCGCAGTTGTACATACATAGACCTTAGCGAATTAATTTTTGAAAAACCATTATCCATGAATAACCATATAATTAATCGTTCGGACCGACAAGGTTTTTGATTTACTACGATATATATTAAGTTGTATGAATAGGGAAATATAATATAAAAAACAATTAGTATTGACCGATCTACACTAGTAAATAGTATCCCTATCAGAGGTATACTTAGTCTGGGGCTGATCAATGACAGTTTGTGACAAGAGTGGCTGGATTGTATTAGTCGGCAGGCAGGTTAAACTGATGAGAGTAGATTATTACGGGTAGTGACGCCCCCGCCCATTCCCACGGACTGTGGCCCATCAAATCCCATCGTCCTCCCCCAGGCTGGAGAACACCGAAATACAAAATCTGGGATCACGGCGACTACAACCAAGGAAAAAGCAAACATGCTCGCCAAAATGTTTTCATCGCACTTTACCTTAGACGTCCCCCAAGGCAAGGTGAGAGCACTATCACTATTATGGCAGAAGACAAGTTTCATCACACTGATATTCGTAAAATCCTTAAAGAACTAGACACGCAAAAGGCATCAGGACCAGACGAAATACCTGCCATCGTGTTAAAGAACTGCGCCAACGAACTAACACCCGTTTTTTACAGACTTTTTCTTTGTCTTTGCAGTACATTCAATTCCCTCAGAGAACCGTAAGAAAACTATACTTTAATGATTTTCACCATGACGGAAAATTCCCCTGTACGGAAAATAAATGAGTACAATATGTAAAGTATATATCTTTACATAGCTACGTAGGATTTTGGTAGGAATGACGAATGGGAGAAATGCTCTCTCCTACAGCACACGTTGAGGAAAGAGACAGCGTATTTTGTTCCGGAACCTTCCGCTCGTGGCCAGTTAACAAAAAAAATCTAGACTTCAGACAAAATCCAACAAATCCACAGTCAATTAATTTACTCCTCCAAACTGGTAGCTCTGCCAACTTCTCTAGTTCGAAATAAGGTTATGCCCGTAAGCGCAAATTAAAAATTCTTACTCTCTATCAGGCTTACGCATCACCTCCACTTGGGAGGCTCTACCAAGAAAGAAACGAGGTCAAGCTAATATCGTCCACCTTGAACGCCAAGTTCAATGTTTAAGGGTCAGAGAAAATTCGACCAATAGGCCAGCTTTACATTGTCCTACGACAACACGTTAAATGCAACAAGATGGTTGCACCAAATTTAATAACATCTTTCATATGCAATAAAACGTACCTAAGGCTGTATGATCTTATGTATTGCAGGCAGGATAAAGAACACCGACGATAAAACCATTATCCACAATGACTAATCAATTAGAAACTATCTCATTCCGGCCCACGGCCATTTTAAACTCCTGACGTAAAAAACGCCAAACGTATAATGCACGCCTAAACTTACCTTTAACAAAGAGCCTTTATCTCTGTTGGAACCAGCTGCGAAACAACTGGGCGGTATTGCCAAATTTAGGGAACACATCGCAACGTGTTACGGTTTGAAAATACCCCATTGAATAAAATAATTCAGTATGTCATTTTTTAAAATAAAATCAGGATAAATCTTACTTACCAGAGTCTAGTTCTTAAAATTTAGGTCGAATAAAAATTATACTGGTAACTCCATGCATTTATTTTCTAGTGATAATTTACATCAAAACACCTTCACTATTTTAACTAAGGGATTACTTTTGCCAACTGAATTTTCTCATTCGACTTTCTGTATTCATGGATCAGCCAAGTAAAAAAGTAAAGAAAATAATAATTAGATCACAGAATGTTCTACTAAATGAATCTCATAGCCCACTGGCAAATTCACATAATTGCCAGGCCGTGCATATGTTTTCTCGCCTCTTCCTTAATTTTGCTTTGTAAATTAATGTATTGATTATTAATGTATGTATGTTTGTAATGTATTCTTTTTAGTAGGTAGGTAATCGTTATGTTACCTACCCAAAGATCGGAAGTTTGCATTTTTAAGTACTAAATTTCTCTTATATAAACTGTAGACTGGTTAATTCAAATTTAACTATTAGACACCATTTTCTTTACTAGTAACTTAATAATCCCTTTCCCTATTTGCAACTCCATTTAATTTATTAAAATTAATGTGCAGGTCGGTTATCAAGACAATAACAAATATCTAAATTGTTGCAAATATGAGTGGTAAGGAGTAAAATTGTTGTTACCTGGAAGGTTTGTTGTAAGATTTTTAGTTTAGATACTTTTCATAAATCCTTCTGAAGTATCATAGAAAATTGGAAAAAGTAGTAAAATATTCTGATTCAATCTCAAAAATTGATAGCAGTCAAACAGATATGTCATGTGTCTGTCATAATTTATTTTCATCAAAGGTATCCCTGGATTTGTTACCAATAGTTTCTGGAGCTTGTTTAAAAAAAAGAGAACAGACAATTTGTATAATTTCGTCTAAAGAAACCTTCTACAGAGCTGTTTTGTGGTTTTCTAGGCATTTCTTGCCGATTGTAAAATAGGAGTAAATAAGGAGTTGATCTTGACCTTTATAACTCGTGGCAAGAAGAGAATAGCCTTGCACCATTGTAGCCTCGTGCTAATTTAAATATAAAGTGGATTAAACCATCTAAAACTCCTAATTTTGTGTGTGAAAGGCCACTGATAACTCATTGGTAAGTGTTCTTTTTAATTATTCTTACATCTTTTAGCATGTTTTCTTAATATATATTGCTATTCTTAATTATAGAATGAAATATTGCTTTATTTACCTACCTGAAGTGTTGTCGGAGAACAGATTTCTTAGTCTCGGTTCTTTTGTAGACCTTTTTTTTATTGGTTACGTTCGAAAATTCCGGTAGCTGCCACCTGGATTGTTGCTGCTAGGGCACATTCTTCGGCCAGATCCACAAAACTTGGTCCACAGCATCAGGCCATCACCTCAGTGGCTGCCGAGCAACTCCAACATCAGCTTCCAGTTTGCTTCACAGGAATCTCAGGTTTGTCTGTGTAGTGTGTTACCTCAGGAATACACCCGTAGTGTGTTACCTCAGGAATACACCCGCTATTTAAAGCAGTTCGTAATAATATATTTTTAATGTCGTTCCTCCATGCGGTCTATTTTTAAGCGAGCCCCGTATAAAGTTTGAATTCTTGTGACATTCTTACTAATTGCTGAATAGGTAACAAATACTCCTGAAAGGTTGACCGAATCACTATTTCCATTTTTAATTCCTTGCACCTAACCACCTAACTTATTCATTTTCAATACTGAATATTGCATATTATAATATCACCAACTCTCGATCTGGGTAACGTAATTTAACAATTTAACTTGACTCGTAATTTAACAGGTTAATTTAACTCGTAATTTAACAATTTATCTATTGTTCTAGCGAATTTATAATCATTACTTGTTGTGTTTTTAAAAAGGGGAGACGCATCATAATTTCATAATTATATGTTTGTATCGGTTTGTTTACGTTTTTCCAATACTACCACGTAAAGAAAAGAAACTGGTGGTCAACTGTCAGACGTGTCAGTTGGCGCTGGTGAGTGCGTTCAGTAATTGAACCGGAGAGCTTAGGCATTCTTTTGGGAACACAATATTATTATTACTTTCAAATGTTTGAGCTACATTGTTGTTAATTAGGGTTATTTTTTCTATTAATTAAAGCCGTTAACCAGAACTACTGCTTATATTGGTGTTTTCTTTATTTCTGAGCATTTACTTTTCCTGTTTTTTTTTTGTTTCTTTTCATCGTATCCAGGATTTTGCTTTGGGGCCAAAAACAGGTGGCGCTTAGTTGTTTTATTCTTATTTTACCCACACCACTTTACCGCATCTGGTACTGCTAGTCGGAGAGCCCAATAAAATCCTGGATAGTTGAAATAGAAAACACTAGTTGTAGCCACCCATAGTAATATTATAAAACATTAACGGGGTAACGGCCTGAATAGTATTGAATTTAGTTGAGTAATATTAAGGGGTTATAAAAAAGAATTATAATAAAAATTCTAACAACTGAAACATTTTATAACAAATTGGGAAATTTAAAAAGTAATATAATATATTTAAATTTAAAAATTATATGATAAATTAGCCCCGCAATAAACCACTAAATCATCTTGCCTGCTTACATGAAGCGAAAGCTCAGACTGTCATTTAACATCAAACTGAAGGTAGTACATCAATAAATTTTGCTGTTTCTTGTTAGTTTGGTTCGCAAACACTTCAACATCGCATGAGGGTCGCTAGAGAAACATGTACACTTGGCAACATTCTATGGATACCCCTTAAGTTAGGCAACCAACAATTATTGTCAAAGTCAGCTGTATCATCTGAAGGTCATCATATCAGAAATAAACGTTGACTGAATTTTTAACTTTTCCTATTAAATATTGAAACAAATCCAGGAAAATAACCGACAAACTCCGAAACCAATATTTCTGACATCCATGAGACTGTTTTGATGTATATTGTCATCGAAAGGGTCATTATTCATTAATTTCTTGGTTCCACTGCTGCAATGTTTCTTCAAAAATTGTATCGTCCCGTCGAACAGCTTGTACGTTACTTTTTGGTGGCTACTGTTTGTATACACAAAACACGCGATATTCTAAGAAAATATTTTAGAAACAAAGTTGTAACCAAATGTGCGGATCAGACAGTGCTGAACAGTGTCAGAACGTAAACTAGCCGATTTATGGCCGAGCACGTATTTATATTACTGGCTCGAGCTGCAAGTAGAATCTTGTTTCAAATCGAGACAACAGATTTTATATAAGAAACAACAGCGGGCTTCACATTGCGAATCAAAATTAAATAATTTTCTTATGTTATGTGAAGAAAATAAATAATAAATTTAAAATATGAAGAGGAGGGATGGGTTGAGGCTATCAAAAAGCCACGAAAAAAATATAAAAAATAAAGGAGATATTCTCAACCGCATATTAGTCCGGGTCTCAGGGGTTCGGTCTATGTATCCAAGGGTTAAAGTGTTAATATTTTTAAAAATAAATATATTTAAAAATTATTATAAACAAATAGCATGAGATGCATGGAAATTCATTTTACCAATATGACTAATATTTTTTATTTGACTTTAAAACTTGGTTTAGAAAAGACTAATTTAAAAATATATTCAGGGCAGAGAAGAAACGTTTTGTATGAAGTAATACTAGTAATTAGTAAAGAAAGACTAACGCACATTTTTATTGAGTTTAACATTTTACATAATTTAATATTCACGTTAATGTTCTGAGTAATGATTATTTGCTACCTTCTGAAAATATATATGTTTCGGTTTTTTTTTGCAAATAAATTCCGACATGATGAATTTTTGAAGAATACTAAGCCTTTGAGTACCTAAATTCTCATATCCAGCCCTTAGGACACACAAATTAAGGCTCTCATTTAATCGTCAGTTAACATGTTCACAATAGAAATTACTGGAATACTCATAAATTACAATCGCCGTAGTTAAATGCATTTGCAGTTATCCCTTGCCTTATTGGCTACATTATGTCACCTAATTAGCTCTAATAGTGATATGTACATAACCCTCAGAATATCTTTGACAAAGCTATGTATGTGTTCTGGTTCCTGTTAATTGTTCTCGGGATTTAAGCGCCTACACAATTGCAGGTTAATTAGATTCATGAGGACACAATACCATGAATGCTGAATGCTATTTGGCAAACTAATAGTTATTATATGATACAGAAATGATGATACTCATGATGATATAAACGCTTTCAAAATGCCTTTATTTTTTAATACACACTGACGTGCATAAAAAGTTATGCGCTCTAAATTTTGATTTATTTGTAGACGTAACTTTTGAATCAGTTGACCGATCGAGCTATTTTTTTTTTATTATTTCGTACATCTATTATTTGGTATTTCAGGGCATTTACCAAATGTATCGATAATGTAATTTCTACATGTATTTTAACAAAAAGATTTAATATATCCTTTGGATTTCATATCCAAGAAGGGAAATAGGGTTTCCCATATCGTGTTTGTTTTTTGGAGTTTCCATCCATTTATAAGCCTGCACTAAACAATATTTTAAGGTCACTGACTGATAATTCTTTTGAATCGTCAACACGTCTGCCTAATTTTTGGGATAGTTTACGACAAAATGTAGAATATTATGAATGTCCAAAAAATTAATCGGTAACATAGAAGACTTGCTTCGTACCCTCTCCGGCAACGGACCAAAACCTACTTCGAGAGAGATCGCGCACCTCAACACGGCTTTTGTAGAGTATGGAATAATCATGATTGGGGAATGGGTTAGGGTTTTATTTACGTATAAATCGCGACTGTGTGTTTTCTTTGGATGTGCGTCAAATAGTGTGGGAAGAACTGGCAAGTCATCAAAAAGATATAGTTAGTAAAAGAAAATGATTTGGTAGTGGGGTAACGGTATTGTCCTGAACTTTGCGTGGAGGAATACGGTGCATCATTATTTGCTATTAATAATAAAGATGGTTTCGCATTAGTGCACATTAACGTGATGTTGCATATTACAACTGTCTGTATTTTAAGAGAATAAAGCGATCGTCACGAACAGTTTTTTTCCGCAAGGCCTAGAGCCAGGTCTTCTATGATACGAATTCGTTTCTTCAAACCTTCATATTGTTTTATGTGTTGTCGCTGAATATACCAGAAATTAGATAAACTTTTTTGCAATTCAGATGAATGATCAGTAAAATAAATATATAAGATCATATGCGCTTACATGTTGCTTAGTGCGGGCCCATAAGACACTACTTTGCTTAAAAGCATGAAGCATGTAGCTTTCAAACTAAGCAAAACAGAGGGAAACACCGTTGAACAAAAAGAAATAGGGAAAAGTCCAGTTGACTCGAAAATGGTAGCTTTAATGAAAAAATCCGAAAATTTGCGATCTGTCATCAACTTAAAGATATTATATCATGCATATAACCGGTATATGCTCTGAAATGCGAAACAGTACTCCTACAAAATAAAGAAAGTTCGATCTATTAACTGATAAAAAATATGAAGCCTGTAACGTTGTAAATGTTACAAAATCCAGTAGTACGATATTTTTCCCTCTTACTGGTCCATACTCTCGCTACCTTACTTCTCGCCACCTTACTTTCAACTAGAGCGCCCACTTGACCGATGTGGTATACATTATTTTGGGGGGAATTGTCAGCCCTTCTCGCCTGGACACTCAAGGCGAGTAGGCAGTTTTTGAGTATCTGAAATTATCTTTGTTATATTTGACCATCAGTTCAAATACCGTCTGTTTGTGTCGTTGAATTAATTGGCGAATGGCCTAGTATTTGTATTCTCTAAATGTATCGTCCATATCGCCTATAAACGATGAATGATGAATATTGTGGTGACCCTTTTTCTAAGGTACGTTGAATACTTGTGTTTCTATTATAGATGGTTACAATTATTGTTTATATTTTAACTAGGGTCCTTCTGTAGTATAGATTTTACTCCCTTTCTATGCCGACTTAGCAAGTTCCCGGTATCATTTAGACGCACAGAAGCTTTTTGTCAAGGTAACACGACCACTTAGTGGAGACGTAGCTTCGCAGGAAACGTCAGTGTCTGCAAATCACTAGAGATCTATTTTTACAAATAATCTCTTATTATCACTATTATCGTTATTTATCTGTTTGGATAATGAATGTTAAACGACTGTAGGTCGTCTCTTATCGTATATCGTGTCTTACTGTTTTAGTTTATTGAACTATTGAAATTATCGTTGGATGGCTTTAAGTCATTTATTATCTTTGTCGATTATTTAATATTGACTTTCCTGATTATCAGTATAGTATTACCTTAATTAGTTTGGGTTAGTTTAGGTTAGTATTAGGCACCTTTGATATGTTTTTGTTGCCAAATAATGTTCCCGATTATTTAATCGAATTTCGACATCACTGCGCCATCTATTATAACTGCTAAATGCAGGAAATTTCTAGCCTGGTACCTGCTTTAATGTTTTCATCACAGGGCTGAAATTCATACCGCTTCCGTGAGGTGCAGTATGTGTGTGCATTAGCGTCGCGTTTGTCCAAAAAAAAACGTTGGTACTATTTCTTTGACCTAATTATACTAGAATCATTATTACAATTTAATAATTTCTTTAATTGTCATTGAATTATTGTTTGAATATATGTTGATTTGGTTATTGCTATCATTTCTTGTTTTTTTTTTCGTATTTGGTCTCGAAATACATATTTAAGTGTGCGAAGTTTTCTGTTGCATAGAGCCCGATTAATACCATTGGCGGTATATTTACGAAGTCTTAGAAAATCTTTTTAAAACAGAAAATGAACCGAGGCTAGATAAGAAGCAGAAACTTGGGTCGTGCTTTGTTCTTTCGCTTCGATGTCTTAAGTGAAAACAGTCGGAGCCCATCTGAAAATTTTCAGGCCATCTTTTTGGGATTATAGGCTCCACCTGCAGATTTAGTTTCTGGATTACCTTGCCTTTTGTTTTTGATATATATTTTGGAGACTTGTTTTGGACATTGACCAGAAACTAATATGCTCCGTATAGAAGCATTTTGTCACTAGACTGAAGTTGAGGGCACTTGGTCACGATTTAAGCAATTCCACTTGATCACTGAAATTTCAACACTTACTTGAAGGTAATTGTTAAGCCATTTATATTTACGAATGTAATATTTGTATAGGAAACGTTAATTTTTCTCTTTGATTAAAATAGTTACATAGTTGCATGCGTTAACTTGTGCTGATTTCTAAGTTTTTTTTTATTACCCTCATAAAGCTTAAAATGTTGTCTTTGATTTAATAATTTGAAAATGTGGGTTTTCTGTCGGACTAACCGGTTATTTATTCAATTAGTCCGGTTTCTAACTATCATTAAGTTTTTTCTTTCTTGACCTATAAAATTCCTTTGACAATTTATAGTAATTTTGTAGTTTTTGCTGAATTAAGGTCGCTGCACCAAATTTAATTGTAAAGTATTAGAGGGATTACTCTTTATAAAATGATATTCTCATTTTGGGGGTTATCAATGCCTTGTATTATTATATTATATATTTTTGATATTATTGCAAGATTAAATTAAGGGTTGAAGGGTGAATGGGAATCATGTCAGTGAACTTTTCTTTGGCTTAAGTAATTAAGCTCAAGTGATTAATAATTGACAGGGGATTAAATTGCTGTGCTGACCAGAGGTACGACCAATGAATTGTGTCTAGTGTTTTAGATGTTTGATATTTTTTAGGGTTTTTTCCTGCTTCCACCCTTACTAACTGTTTGCTAGCTTGCTTGTGGTGCTTATCATTCTCGCACCTTGCATTACAAAATTAAACACTTGTGAGGAGTAGTCAGTGGATATTTTTGCTGTAGCTCCAATTATACGTCCATCATAGTCTACCTTGGATAGTTGTTGAGACCTGAGTATGTGATAGCATATGTATTGGTTTGAGAGCCAAAGGACACAAATAAGCCTAACTTATTTTTATTTTCTTTCCATCGTACGTTACCATGCTAATGTAATAATAAATTTTAATTTTTTGATAAATTAATAACTGCATTCTTATTAAATAATTTGATTCGTAATTGTAACTACGGTTTATAGATTCAATTGCTCTTATATTTTAAAGATACATTTGCTTCCAGGAGTTTCTATATTTGCAGAACTTTGCTTTTAAGCTGGTTTCCGTAAGTTGTAAATTCTATATAGCAATTAGTTTTTTCTGCACGTAAAGCCTCTGTAGTTGGTATATTTTTTTAGGTAAATATCTGATATTGCTGCTAACGATTCGAGATCACGACTTGGTTGGTTTACTCAGCGGGGTTATTAGTGAAGTGTTCTATTTCGTTTTGCTTTTTACTATTTAAATTGTTTAGATTTATTGCAATACTTTATAATCATAGACAAAATTAGTTTAGTTTGTATGTTACCTTTCACCGTATATTCAACTTTTTAACTTACACAGAACATCAATAGCAGGACACCTGACCTTTTATACTTATTAACAACATTATCAATAAATGTGGATATTGTTTTAAAATTTTAGTTTTTCTTTGTTGTCTAATACATTTGCCAACTTATTCATACATTTTATTTAGTTAAGTGGTACCCAGCACATCATGGGCAGTTTGCAGTTCGACTGATAGAGAGCTGCTGACGCCCTTAACCGAACCTATCTCTCACTAAGCAGCAGGATCACACACATTCCTCAACTGCCTTTTCTCATATAACTAATTTCTGT
>JAEQML010070302.1:0-16884 GCA_016904865.1 Pissodes strobi | reverse complement strand
AATCATTGGAAAGAACATAAAAGCTTATGCAGGCCGTTTGAGGTAGTACAGTCCATAGTTTTTTCTTATAAAGTAGAGCTATATATAACCTTTTTTATTTATATACGTGAATCTTATAGATACCCGTTTCCTTACATAGACAGATTTTTGTAGCAGGCTTGGCCCATTTTCTTAATTTTCATCATCAAATAGGTAGTAACGGGACGGTCAGAAATAATGCCCTTTCTCACGCCATATATATATTAATATGCCAACTTTGAATAAGCTTATTTGAGGCTAATAATTTAATAAACATGTGTGCATGCCACACCTTCAAATAAAACATTAATAATTATTTATAAAGTTAACTTAAGATAATGAAGCTATGATAATTGAAAACTTAAGACATTTTGAAACCTTTTTTAGAGTTAAATCTAAAAATTATCAATTTTTATAAAAGCAACTTCTTAATAAGGCGTGGGTTGCTGATTTTTTAACTGTTTCAATTCTCCACAATAGGCGGTTAATATTTTTAAAAAAAATTTCCCATCCACATTATTTCTAGTGAAGTCAAGGGACCAGTTTACCGTGTGTAAAATATCCGGGAGATAGGGATCAATAATTATTGGTATAATAGTTGTAGGGAAGAATAAGATCCATTGCCTTGACTTTGGACCAAAAAATTGCGGTGGGCCATAATCGATTTTTTGAAGTAAAACATCTTAACGCGCGCCGGGAGTAAAATGAAGGTCGCGACACACGACGAGAGGCCGCGGCCTGCCGCGCTGGGAGCGGAACGAAAAAGCGTTACGATATTTTATTGTGATATCTTTGTTAGTTTACAAGCAAAAAATATGGGATTTGCTCTATTATATTGTCAAGACATAAGCGAAACTTTTATGAAGACATTTTTTTTTTCATTTTGTCCTTTCCTTTTTGTTAATTGAGTGGTATATATTAAAAAAACTACTTTTTAACCAAATCGGTTACAATATGTATAAGGCTAAGGCGTTTAAGTTTATGAAGTTTCACTTCAGATACGCGCACATAGTGCACACGTATTTTTTTTACGGAAATTGTTAGGTAGGTACTTACATTTTTTTTAGTTATCCTTTAAATTAATAGTCTAACCACTGAGGACAATTAAAAGTGCTACTCCTCCGATAGTATTTCTGTGCTCATGGTACTCGGTTACCAGGTTGAACCTTTGAGCACATTGTGATCAGGTGGATATACTGTTCAAGTTATTAAAGACCAACTATCAACATCGAGGAACAAAACATATCCAGAGGAAACAGCATCAAACTGCCCACAGAAGGAAAACCAAAGATGAAAAGATCAGTCAGAATACTAAAGAGCTTATGAGAGCGAGAAATGAACTAAGAAATAAATATGATGAGAATTATGCGCAACTACGAGAACTCAATAAAGAAATTTCAAAAGCTGTGAGAAACGACGTTAGAAGATTTAATTCGGAGAACATAAATAAGATCATACAGGAAAAAGTATTCAAGAAAGAAATGTCACAAGGCAAGAAGACTATCTGCAAGCTGAGGGATAAACAAGGCAATGTGAAAACAAACAGAGAAGAAATCCTTAGATAGTAGAGACATTTTATGCCGAATTATATAAAAAAACAAACAGAAGGAACACCTGGCAGCAAAGTTATTAAAGTTCTGAACCAAGGGTCGGAAGATATCCGAGAGATCACAGTAAGCGGAATAAATGGAGCCCCTTCCGAGATGAAAAACAACAAGACCCCAGGAGACGACGGATTAGTTATCGAAGCAATTAAAATGGGAGGAAACAAGCTGCTGCAGACTATAAAAACTCTTTTTAATGCATGCCCCTCAAAAGGAACTACGCCCTCTGAACGGAGTAATGCAGTTATAATATTGTTACACAAAAAGGACGACATAACGAATATCGGAAAGTATAGACCCATAAGTCTCCTGTCACACGTATATAAGCTCTTTACTAAAATAATTACGAAAAGACTATGTCATAAACTAGATTCGTATCAGACAAGAGAACATGCTGGTTTTTGAACAGGCTACGGCACAAATGACCACCTCCAGGTTTTGAAGAACCTTATTGAGAAATGTGTGGAGTACAATAAACCTCTAGTACTTATCTTCGTAGATTATGAGAAAGCATTCGATTCAGTAGACCAACACACAATGCTGAAGGCTCTATCAGACTGCAGAATAGATTATCGGTACTCGACAGTTATGAAACATATTTATGAGAATGCTACTGCATATGTCAGACTCCACGACAACACCAGAGTATAACAAATCAACTGTTATACTCTGACAACACTGACAAATTCAATATTGAAAGAGGTGTACGTCAGGGTGACACCATCTCACCAAAACTTTTCAATACTGTTCTCCAGTACATGTACAAACAAACAAACTGGGACAACTTAGGGGTGAATATAAACGGTGAAAGACTCAATCACCTAAGATTTGCCGACGATATAGTCCTCATAGCCGATCGATTGGATGATGCCATCTCAATGTTAAAGAATCTAGTAGGACTTAAAATAAATTTCCCCAAAACCAAGATCATGATGACAAACCTCGTGCTCGGTGAGGGCATATACATCGACGGTATCAGGGTGGAAGAAACTACATCCATTAAATATCTCGGACACGAAATTTCCATTGGAAGAGATAATCAGACCCTAGAAATTCTTCGAAGAATAGGGCTCGCATGGGCTGCATATGGGAATCTCAAATATGTGTTCAAGGCAGATAGTTGCCTAACTGCCTAAAGAGAAAGGTTTTAACCAGTGTGTCCTTCTAGTCCTTAACTACGGAGCCGAAACCCTAACACTGACTAAACGGACAATAAAGAAAATACGAGTTACGTAACTAGCGATGGAACGATCAATGCAAGGAATCTCTCTCAAGGATCACATACCAAATACTGACGATCCGGAGTTGCAGACGCCGCGCCGGCCGGCGCCGCGCCGTATAGAGAAAACAACTGTACTCAAATGGAACTGGGCAGGACACATTGCGAGATCTGCTGATGACAGATGGACAAGACGAATCCTTGAATGGAGGCCTAGATCGGAAGCCTTCAGAAATAGAGGGCGTCCCCCCACCAGATGGACCGACGACTTAAAACGCATCAGTACCAACTGAGCACAAGACCGAATACCGTGGAAATACGTCAGTTACGTCCAGCAGTGGACTTCGATAAGCTGATTGATGATGATACAACTCGATAGTCAGAAGTGCATCGTTTTTCGAGGCGTACATCAAAGATGGTATGTCTTCGAGAGCATTCATATCTAAGTTATCAATCAATTCTCATTGCAAAAACAACTCGCCATAAACTTGCTTTGCACATTAAAGCCATGCAATAGTTTTATTTTAAATCACAATATTTTAACAAACTATGATTTTGTTTTTATTTTGTGATTAGTAAGCATAATACCAAAATATATAAGGTTCATATTCATTATATTTAAACTTCTCATTCATTTTTCAATTCAATTTTTTTTTAAATGCGTGGGTCGAAGAGTTGGCAGTTGGGGTAGGGCGCTACTAATTTTTTTTTAAAGAAATTTATCAATGAATATTGATCCTTGAAAATAGGGTAATAAAATTCAGAAAAATACCCTAGATATGTCTATCAAGAAATTTAGAAATTAAAGGTATTTATTAAGGAGCGGTACAGTTGATACCAGCTCACCAAAATAAACATCAGGATTTCAAATAACTGTTTATTAAACTATGAAAAACTTACACAAATCCTTTCAGGACAATTAAATTTCATCTCCAATTAATTAGAAGTTAACTAATGAGAAGATTCTCTTATAAGGCGTTTCATATATCAAACTAAAGTCTATTCGAATTTCATTTACGCCGCATGAAAACAATAGCACGTGCTCGACAACAGCCAAGAGCGGGCCGTTTTGCGTTCCTATTGGTGAATCGGTCATAAATCATTCGATACTCCGCCCAGTTATTTTGACCAGGGTCGAATTCAGTTTTCGCTGTGATTCCCCTGCTTGCAAAAGACGTTTTGTGTAAAGTAATTACAGTGTTTGTTCGAAATAAAAGCTTATACTACTTCGTACGGTGAAGTTATTGACAATTTATTACTTTTTAGATTAGTTTCAGCATTTTTAGTTACACTTTTTTAATTATTTAGTAAAGTACGACCCTGTGCAATTCAGGCATCCATGTGCTTTTGTTTACATCAGGCGTAAATGAAATTTGAATAGACTTGGCATTTCATATATCAGACTAGCAACTCAAATAAAATAGAATACTAAGTTCGAATCTAGGTATGGGTATGCCTAAAAAATAATTACAATTATCACAAAATCCTATCCACAACCTTTTTTTGCCAAAATCTGTGGCACTCTGACGAACTCCCTTATTGCTGTTTTTATTCGCATTAATGGCTTTTTCTAAATCCTCTGATGTCCACAAACCGCAGTTTATTGTTCTTTTATACGATTTCGGCATCTGGCAAAAAAGCATCATATTATTACAAACAATGCGTGTATGCACCTCACTATACGAGTATGCCCGCCCAAGGGCGGGCATGATGCCCTAACGTGTTAACCCGCCCAAGGGCAGGCATGCTCTCACGTGTTAACCCTCTTAAGGGTGGGCATGCCCCCACCTGACAATAATAAAAGAAAAATATGTGAAGAAATTGATAATAAAATATGAACTATAAACCTAAGCCTTTATTTTGATGGACCTACAACCTCATTTTACTGTACTTCCGTCTTAAATTGTAAGACATCAAACATCAATATTAGAAAGACACGATGTATCGGGCACGTAACTCGACTGAATACCAAAGACTGGCAGTATCGACGCAGTTCGATTTCCAGACAGGAGGGAACCATAGGTTTCCCAAATGTATAGATGGCGCTACTATAAAATACCTAATTTAGATAATATACGATTGGGCGGAGTTACCAGCTGGATGTAGCTACCCGGTTCTCCCCTACCACCGAACATTAACAATAGACTAGAAGGTTCATTCTAAGCCCCGCCGCCTGCATTTTCCTCCTTGCCCGGTTGCGGAACCTAGTGAAATGCTGGTTAACCGCTCAGGCCTCGTGCCACGTTCCACCCCGTCTGGTCTAAAGTCTGGGGTCTTGCCTTTGTAAGCGGTACATCAAAAGCGCCGACTGAGAGTGAACGTTCTAGTAGTCTCTTGTTAATGTTCGGTGCCCCTGGGCTCTTATATGTACTAATCTAGTTATTAATCAAATCATTATATACAAATTGTCCATTAAACCACAAAATTTAAGCCTCTTGTAACCATGGTTTCTTCTCTTAAATTTGTATATTTTGCATAGTAAACGATTTATTGAAAAAAGGTGCACCATCAACATTCATTATTATGTACGTCCACATTAAAGTATTTAGGTCAACTAATTAAATTAATTTTATTATTTGTGGCTTTATAATAATTGAAATCAATTTAGATGTACCTACTCCCAGAATTATTTTCGAAGAAACAGGTAAACTGCTCAAACAGGCGAACTCCTCAAGAGAAGCTCAAGCCTTTCTCAAAATGCTCACCCTCACTAGACGGTTAAAGTAGTGGTGTAGTGAATACGTCCCAAAAATTCCTTCTTATTTATTAGTTTAAGTTTACGTGTTTCGTGAAGTTTCCATGTTTTATTCCGGGTCGAAAATATTAAGAATAGAACATTTTCTGACACCCCGTTATCCAACAAATATACAAAAATATACAGGATGTTTTATTTAAAAACATACCTGGTGTGTTTCTTACGACGGCATTCTGGGGTCACACGAGAAAAAACATTTTAAGACAGCTCTGAGAAAAAAAGATTCAGAATTCTAGCATAAAAACTAAGAATTCTGAGATAAAAAGTCAGAATTGTGAGTTCAAAATTCAGAATTCTGAGATAAAAAGCAAGAATTCTGAGATAAAAAGCCAGAATTCGGAGATAAAAAGTCAGAATTCTAAGACAAAGTCAGAATTCTGAGATAAAAGTTCCGAATTCTGGATTGATATTTCGATATTTCTTACTTAATCTTTATAACTCAGAATTCTTACTTTCTATCTCAGAATTCTGACTTTTTATCTTAGAACTCTGACGTTTTATATCAGAATTCTGACTTTTTATCTCAGAAATCTGACTTTTTATCTCAGAATTCCGACTTTTTATTTCAGATTTCTGTCTTTTTATCTCAGAATTCTGACTTTATTTCAGAGCTGTTTTAAAATATTTTTTCTCGTGTGACCCCAGCGCGCCGTCGTAGTTTCTTAAGCTCCCTATTTGAAAATAATTTTACGACATGCAGAACTACGTGCCCTAATAATTTTTTCATGTTAAGTTTTTTTCTAATTTCCACCGTGGGGGAATTTAGAAAAGACCTTAACATGAAAAGTGGCAGTGCACGTACGTGCACGTGCTTGTCGTAAAATTACTTTCGCAGACTATAAGCATTTTTCCAGAGATTGATTTTCTAGAATGATAAGCAATTCAGTGCCCTGCACGGGCCGACCCGTTTCGGTCGAGCTGTGGCCCGGTCGCATATTTTCACATCCTCACATACGATGGCACCAGGGGTGCTGAAAACTGTGAGCCTTTGTAAACAATAATTACGCTACAAAAGCACACTGATTTCGGCACCTACGTAACTGGCTATCATAGGCACCAGGGTGCTGAAATCGGTTAGGTTTTGTAAGCGTACAAAAGCTCACTGGTTTGGGCACCTGGAATACGCTGTTATATAATATTTTTTTAAACTAACCAGGTGCTAACCCAAACTAACCCAAGACATACCTAAAATCAAGAAAAACTTTCGATTCGAAACTTAACCTAAAAAAAAGCAACGGCGTTTGAACCCGGTTCGTCCAGGTGAGACCCAGCCATCTAAGCCTCTAGACCACGAGAGCTCTTACTGCACATTTATTGCACCGTGAAGACATGGCGCGATTAGGTGCCCAAATCAGTGAGCTTTTGTAGTGCTACAAACGCTTACAAACCCTTACCGATTTCAGCACCCTGGTGCCGTCGTATGTGAGGATGTGTAAATATGCGTACGAGCCCAGCCAACCTTTGTATTTTAAAACTTAGCCGGGCCGGACCGAGTGGGCCGACCTAAGTCACTGAAAGGCCATATTTCAGTTCATATGACTTCAAAAAATATTTTTAACTAAAAGTATAGCCACAGCCTGTGGCTATACTTTTAGTGTCACAGCTTAACTGTACGCCCACGGATGCCAATTATTCAATGATATATTTTATTATACTATATTTCGATGTATAGTACTATAATATACAAGAGTCTAGGGAACACATAGCAGGAGCTCCGAAAATTTCTTCCGTATTCCAGATTAATCAAAAATAATCGAAACTAACTTTAACTAGCCAAACAAGCGCATTGAGACGAGCGCGCTACCCAACTAACCCAAACTAACGCAAACTAAACAAAACTAACCAAAAATAACCCAAACTAACTCCAACTAATCCAAACTCACCGAAACATAACCCGCCCTTATCCCAAACTAACCCAAACAAATCTAACTATGATTTTGGACGTCGCAAAATAACGGCCCCTATATGGATCCCCTAGGATCCAAAATATTTTTAAAGGTTTTAGGGGCGCCCGCCGCCCATCCCTGCCGAACATCAACCCTTTCGGACGTCAAATCGCCTCTTTTTCTTTCGCACAGCCTCGTTCTTCGTCCTCGACTTTCTAATGTCCAGATGCGATCATCTCATCACCGAAAACCTCCGACAGCTGATTTTCGTCGAACTCGGACTTGCCTAATTCTTTCGCTCGGAAATTTTCGGAGCTCCTCCTGAGTCCTGTGTGTCCGCTAGACTCTTTACTATCTTGTCAAAACTAATATAGGAGGTAAAAATACTATACTTTTAATTTATTATAGATATCAATATATTTAATCGAGTAAAATTGTGAACGCTATCTATTCCGATGCGAAATGAAACGATAACGATATTGCGTACAGTAAAATACGATACATTTTAACGGTTGCTACAATAATTCCCTATTCGCCATCTAGCAACACTGGTCTATGGTAAATGTCTTTTTAGCTATATAACGCCTTAAAGGTGTTATTTATAAAATAGAATCAGATCGGGTCGAGCATACTCGGGCCAAGCTATAATGACTGATTCTCGTACCCGAGTCGGGTCGGGCCTGGCCTGGTAGGACACTAAAGCAATCCGTTTTAAACAGACGAATTATCCAAAATATTTTCTAGTTGGGAATCTAAGAGCTCGTAGGAAGCATTTTAAGAATGCTCTATATACATGTCGCGAACATCCACCTAAAAAATATGAAAATCTATGCAAAATGACATGCTGAATCCGATTTTTTTGTTCGCCCTTCGATCCGGAATTGCGAAATAGGTCAAAACAATACTTTTTTGAAAAAACAGAAAAATATGACTAAAATATTATTTTTTGCAAACTACTGTACAACTTGCTTAAATGATGTCCGATTGATCTGAATTTTTGACATGATATTTTTCAATCTCTTCTTAAGATGATACCGTATATTAGAAGATTTTAAAAAATGACATATGGGCCTAAGAACTTTTTTTACTCTCCTTTACACAAAATATCATCATTTTGCAGTGTAAAATACTCGATCGAGAAAACTTTTTTAGCCTTCAAGTTAGGTAGGTACTATAAGCGACAAAAGTGTTCCTGACAAACCAAAGAAACTTTTTTATTAAAAACTTTTTTTGATACGGCTTTTAGTTTTGACTGTGTAATTATTTAAAGTCCTAGAAAATTTAAAGAGACCTCGCGCCCGAGGCCGCGCTATATACTTCTATTATCGTTGTTGGGTGTAGGGGAACGAATAAAGCGGCTATGCGAGAGAGAAATAGATGGAGAGAGTCCAGGCGTCACTGTCATTTATAAGTGCAGCAAAGAAGCATGATATTATGATATTAGTTACAAACTTAAAAAAACGGTGCATTATGGGATTGGTAAAAATAATATATTTTATTTTTTATAATTATTGTAACGTAGTAGATGGGTAGTATCTACAATACTGGAAATACAATGCACACAATTTTCTATATACCCACTTGCTGTTCAGTTTTCAACGCATTTTCCTTCACACAGATAACTTATGTTACATTTTACATTTGCTTTTAGGCATTTGCACTTTGCTGAACATTTAAATAATTTGCAATAACAAAACGGAGATAGAATTTAAAAATTTTGGTTTGGCGTCTTTGGTCATCAATGTTGGTATTATATAATTGCACGTGAGCCCATATCCAAATTTTACAATTTTAAGAACGTCTGGCTTTAGCATATGGGCTGTTTTAAATATAGCACATTGTAAAAAGTCACTCTTGACATGAAATATAAACGGATCTTCGGTCGGCGGCAAATCCCTAAAATCAACAATTATTGAAGATAATATAATTTGTTCCAAGCTTATTTTATCTAAAGTAGGTCATGAGTGATTGTTGACAAGAATAATAGTCAATGGCACTTTCCTTTTTATGACTGGACCCTCCCTCCTCCCACCCGAAACAAAATTATAAATAGACCAATGCTCAATAATCTGATATAAGCAACAATCAGTCAAGGCCTGCACCAAATAAAATAAATTTGGAAAAAGTATAGGTCCACGTAACATTATTACTATATATTTTTTAATAGGGAAATAATATAGGTAATAAAAATAAAAGTACTAGAAACATTGAAATGATTTATTATTTCTGTGTTTCACCTTATAGCTTTGAAATATAATTTTAAAACTCAAATCATTAAAGATATAATGACTTTCAAATTTTTACCTGATATTCGTTTTGCAAGTTGGAAACATATGGGCTCGTAATTTATCCATATTTCATTTGAAGGCTTTACGGCCATAAAGATGTTTAAAAAACAGTCTACATGATGACAATAATTGGTCAGATATTTTATATTCGTTTTCGTTTGCAGTTTTAGTCTCAGATGATAGAAGATTCATCTCATTTGCTTCTCGAGTTAACACTATTATTGAAAGGGCCCTTCTTTTGCCTTTTCTAGACAGAAAGCTGGCCAAATCACAACCAGATAAGCAGCAGACTGTTAACAAATTGTCTGCTAATGTTTTAACATCGAGTTGATGCAAGTTTGTAAGTTTTTTAATAACTGAAAATGAATTTCTTTAGATTTTCCATCTAAATTTCAACCTCTATACTGTGTCCACACTTTTAATAAGAAATACCTTCAAATATTTAAAAAAATAATAATAATTGCAAATATTCTCGTATCCAGCTTCTTCGTGCCCTGTAAAAGCCAACCTATCAACCACATTCGATTCCTTTTTGGTGCATTTTATTGTTCCTTCGTTATCTTCCGACATTTCTGCTAATATAATTTCAACTTGATCAGGTATAGTATAATTCTCTTACAAGATTTTTAGCTAAATAGGTCAAGAGGGTTATTTTGTTACTAGAATTTGATATAATTTTTTTCCAATCAGGTATATGAATTTTATCTCGTATTTCCTATTATGTTAAAAAATTACAATTTTTCGATCTTCTATATATCTCTGTTTTCTTTAAACTTTCTTCAAAATTGTAGCGATCACCAACACATACGACGAGACGACTGTTCTGGAGCTTCAGCTTTAGTATTAATGAAATGTATTTTAAAAATAATTCTCTAAATTTTCTGCATTTAAAGTTCTGGTATCTCAGAATAAGTGCCATCATATCTATTATATATGCGGAGTTAAGAGTATCATTTTTATCTATTGGCATGCAAGACAGCTCAGTAGGTTATTCTTTTAATTATTTTAACACACAAATATAGAATTCAGATTTGTTTCCCTTTCTCATAATAATATTGTTTTCTGAATCCATTTCAAAAAGTGAAGATGGATAAGAAGTCCATTCGTTAGAGAATACCCAAATTTTTGTTTCCTCTTCAGGTTCTCGAGTAAAATGTAGATTTCCTAACATTTTTGCCTCATTTTCATATAACTCACTCACAATAGCTTTTTGTTTTTTGCTTTTTCCTTTGCGTTAAATAAATTTAACTTTACTCCTTCAATTTTTTCTGCGTATTCCTTGTTTTCCTTAACAATGGCGGCTATTGCTATTTCTTCTGCTTTATAAACATTGCTAATATATCCGGAACAAATATTAACTAATTCCTTAAAGTTTGATTGAAAAAGATTTTTTTTTTTGTTTTATGATTCTTTTAACTTGTAGTTTATTTTTATGGCTCCTTCTTGCTTCGCAACTTGAATTATCACTAAATTCTTGAATTCGGTGCAAGATTTTGTTGGTCGTTAATTTTTTTGCCATTTTCCAGATCTCATTCTGCTTATTAAATGTTAATATCCGTTAACGTTTCCGTAAACCGTTACTGTCACGACTTTTTTTGCATAATATACAAACATCTGAATGAGAAGATCAACATCGTTCACCAGTTTTAGGTTCGGAAGCCTTGCCCTCCGTTTCAGATTTTTTGTAAGCACTTCTTGTATAAGTTCGTCTACACTTAGCGTAATAAACAGAATTTAGTGATAAAAACACTTCCTCATGATATTTAAGAGCTATGGATTGCTTATCGGAATATTCTCTACATGCTTGAAACAAGTAATGAATGCTCTCTTTTGTAACGTCCTGTACCCTTTCCACATTACATCTATCTGTATTTTGACTCATATTTTGTCTTGGACAAGAGAACACAGTAAACACACAAGAAGGATTATTATCATAATTATTATAAAAATACTAGCATCAACTATGATATTGTCGAAGCACGTGAACTAATACTAAACGTAAACTGTAAAGTCCTCGGTAAAGTCCTACTAAACAGGGATCCACGTGCTGCCTCTGCAATACATTACACACACCCGACCGCACCGATATTAGGTGAACTTTTATGCGCGCCGTGGTTTCAATAATTATTAACATAAAAATAAGACGATTTTTGAAAAAAAGTTTCAAATAAAAAAACTTCCTTTATTATTTGGCTACAACTTTCTCGCTTATAGTATCCATCTATCTTTAAAAATAAAAAAGTTTTCTCGATCGAGCAATTTGTCTAGTAATCGAGTAAAATATTAGGTGTCCCACTGAAAAAAAAATCAGCAAAGGCACATTAATTATTCCTAATTTTGTTTTATGTTAAAACCGTCTTAAGATATGTTTGACAAAGGCCATATTAAAATTTCATGTCGATCGAAGTTAAAATAAGGGAGATAGAGAAGTTTATGCAAAAAAATAAAATTTTGCAACAATTTTCAAGATTTTTGGAAATTTGTCAATTACTCTGATTTCGCAATTCCGGATCAAGGGGCGAACAAAAAATTCGATTCCGGCAGGTCATTTTACATAAGAATTCATATTTTCTAGGTGGATGTTCGCGACTTGTATAGAGGTGGTCGATTTCAGCACCTCTGGGTCCCAACTATTCCCATAAGAGAATTTATCGGGATGGATCATTGACTATTTTTACAAGTTAATCATAACCAGTTTAATTAATATACTTTACAATTTGTTGATCCTTTTGTTCTAGATTGTTGAAAATCCTGAAATAGGAAAATGTCTAGTAGCGACAAGAGATCTACAACCGGGAGATTTAATTTTGACAGAAAATCCAATAGTTTATGGCCCTCGGCCTCACATGGTGGAGGAAGGTCCCGTTCCATGTCCCGGATGTTGCAGGTAGAGTATTGTTAACAAATGTGTGAACATTTACATTTAGTGTTAATCGGTTTGCCGAGTCGAGCATGGATTGTTCGTAAAAATTAAACAGTTGTTATATAATACGGGAGTTGTTTCAGTGGAATCCTAAAGTTAGCAGACCATGTAAAAGTAGTCTAGTCTCGTAAAAAAGGTCTTGGTAATTATGTTCCAAAAGCAAACATTTTGGAAATTTGTTTTATACCCTTTAATATGGCATTGACAAACGAGATTCCATATTACAAAAAGTATTCCAAAATATTGCCATTTTATTAAGAGTGTATTGAACGCCGATTTACTCTATTCACTTACTTACTGTATTTTTGGCCTTTTCTTCAACTTCTGTTCATTTTCTGAAACCAGGTTCGCAATACCAGTGTACTGACATCCTATTTCGTTGAAAATAAATTACCTAGACAACGTGGTCAACAACCCATATTTCTCCACCTAATTTAAAGCAACTTCATTCCTCTTTCCAGTACTCAATTCTATCCTCAGGTATATTTAATATAATTAAATGAGCGTAGTCCAAATTACTTTCCGTTTAAATATAATAAAACAATATTTGAGAAATGCGTATTTAAAGAAGCATTTCCTTACTTAATTAGTGGTTGGCTCAAATTTAGTCACGTTTTTTCTGATATGACCTAGGATTTAAAGTTCGCCAGACAATCCGTTTTGGCATAGTAAAAAGAAAATTTCATTGGAATTACCACTTAACCGATCTGATTTTTCTTTGTATCAATTTTCCTAGAGGATTAGATTTTATCCGAGAGCATGATAATTAAAAACTGGCCAGTCAATATGTTACGGATTAATAAAAGAAAATTCAAATAGCATTAATACGTATCCGCAGTGATTTACTTTGTATCATACACTTCCTGAAGCTTAATTCATTCGTGGCTTATGGTAAAGCAAATTCTAAAATTTCTACTAAATAAAATACAGAATGACGCTAGCATTGATTGGTTTTAATGGAATAATCATAATAAAATACTCGAATAACTTTTCCTACTAAATAATAATTACAGAGTGACGCTAGCACTGATTGGTTTAATGGAATAATCATTAAATTCTCGAGTACATACAACAAGACATTGTTACCAAATATACAGGCACCCTAAGCATTATGATCTTAAAATAAAACTTACTGTCTAGGACTTAACGTTACACCAGAACCTGCTTCTGTAGCCTTAATTGCTTCTGTTGACCACCTTCTTCTTTGATGTGTGACGAATTTCAAACAGCGTTTCTTTAAGTTATTTTTCGAGCCGACGCCGACGACATGAATTTGCTTAATTACTTAGTTACTTCCACGAGTCTCTAAAACTGTGACACTATTTTCGGTTTGGTCACTACTGTGACCATAATAACAAACTGAAAAATTAAATTTATTTTAAAATTTTTCCCGATTCCCATTCGGACATTACGACGAGCTACAAGAGCTTTTCGACTTGTTTGCTCCTAGAAAAATCTGGAATCTTACACATCTGCGACAATTAAAACACCTGCAACATGTTATGACGCAAAAAGCTTAAAATTTTTGCCTAAGACGGCTATTCGAGTTTTAACTTGTTTTGTAAATTCCAATCCACCCCCAGTGTTCAAAATTTGTACATTTCAAACTTAATTTCGTCATTGAAATTAGTTCACACATGGTTTTTAAATACCAATCGGTAATTAAATTTTGAGGTCACGATCTTCCGCTTTTTGTTTCAATTGGCTTTGTTCTGGAAATTTCTTTATTAGAAACGACGCCCCCTGGCCAATGGTTTTCTTTTTAGAACAAAGTTTGGGGAAACCTGGTTTTGCTATTTCTTGAAGTTAGTTTTCTCTAGTTGCGTGATAACATGCAGTCAAAAAAAGAATTTAAAGTATAAGTCATCCGCGTTTAAAATCGGATCCCGAATCATGTGAAGTTAAACACCATGCCGTTTATTTGAAATATATTCCAATGGTAAGTGATTTTTTATTACGCATGCATCATAATCAACGATTATCGCACGCTGCAGCGTGCTTAAAATGATGTTTATGATGTGCCTACTTTTTTAAATGTTGCTATAGAAACCTTTGATTATGTCAAATGTGACAGATTAATATATTCGTCAATATATCCCTTAACTTTAATATTTAAACCATTTTTGAGATTATGATGCATTCGTAATAAAAAATAGCGTATGATATACGTGTATAAGACGCCTTTAAAGCCCTTGCGACTTAGAAAACACTCCGCTGGGCGTCGTGTTTTGAAATATGTCGCGCGTGCTTTAAAGGCCCTCTTATACACTTATATCATAATATACTATTATACGGAACAAGCTGGTGTTAGGTGCTTTTGTCGTACATTCTTATTAGGCAAAATGATTAACCCTTTTACGCGATTCTGGCATTATTTCTTGAAAGTCAGACTTCAATTTGTTTTTAAATCTTGTTTAATAAAATTAAATATTTATTTTAATTGAACGTTCTCTCCCTTGATTTAATTCGAGACTTAGTTTAATTTTGGAATAATTAAAAATAGTTTTTAAAACAATTATTGTCGAATCAAATTTAACTAGATCAGGTGCTGGCCCTTGGTTAGCATCACAAGATTGCTATTAGCGCCTTTATGCCATAAATATCTATGTATTCCTCTTTATAAAACCCAACAATCGGGATGCTTTAAGAAGAATGTTATCTATGTGTAAAATAAATACAAATTAGTATCAAAAATAACCGAGGTCATTAAACTTTCATTGTGCGGAATATTACGGTCCCGATAGACGACAGGCTTACTTCAGGGATGCGCCCCTGCCCACGCGAGCCTTGGTTTATCTCCCAGGACCAAACGGGGGAAATCATTGTCCCACCCCCTCCGTATCCTATCCAAACCTAGTTTCCCCCACCCCAATACCCCACAACCACTCGCCAACCCGCATCGGCCAGCGTGGCGAAGAAACGGCCAACCCCCTTCAAGTAATGGAAAGAAATGTCGTTACTTGAAAATAGTCCCCAGGTGAGTCGAATGACAAATTCGGAATCCCACACTGACGGCACGCTGTCAGTCTGCTCCAAGGAATATGGGGGGAGCAAGAAGTCGACTAAACACCAAAACTATGCAAACGAACAGAACACTAAACTCAACTCAAGAAGAACTAGGCAACTGAGAGTGGCAAGATATAACATAAGAACGTTGCGTGAAGAAGCAGATAGAACATGCCTAGAACAAGAACTAGAGAACATCAAATGGGACATCCTAGGACTTTGCGAAACAAGAATCAAAGGACAAAAAGCTACCAACCTGAAATCTGGTCACTTGTTATACCAAAACAATACAGAATCTTCATTGAGAGGTACTGCCATCCTAATAAATAAAAACATAAAACATGCAGTAACAAAAATGCATTCAATCTCAAACCGAGTCCTATATGTCCTATTTAGAACTGAGCAAGAAATTTAGAATACAGATTATACACGTATATGCACCTACAACTGCCTCAACGGATAAAGAAATTGAACAATTATACGAGGATATAACAAGAGCCAAACAACTAGAAAATACACAATTAGTTATAATAACTGGCGATTTCAATGCAAAGCTCGGACAACAAAAAGAAGGAGATCCATTAGATATCGGAAATTTTGGTTTGGGGCGTCGAAATGAAAGAGGTGAGAAATTAATAGAATACTTACAAAGCGAACAACTATACTGCATAAACTCATTCTTCAAAAAACAACCCCAGAGAAGATTGACATGGAAAAGTCCGGACGGTTGCACAAGAAACGAGATCGATTTTATCCTTACAAACAAGAAAACATCTTGCAAAAACGTATCCGTACTTAATAAGTTTGACACAGGCAGTGACCACAGATTAGTAAGAGCCACCTTCCAAATAAACTTTAGAAAAGAAAGGAAAAACATGGTAAAGCGGTCAAAAAACAAAATACCTACTTTAGACATTCTCAAGCAAAATTAACAACAAATTCAGAAAGCACTAAAAGATAAACTGGAGCCATCAGATTCTCTGAAGACCATGGTCATAGACCAACTAAATGAAAAGATCATGACTAGTATACATACCGCTACTAAAAGGATTCTATTCCAAAAACAAACAAATTCAGTCCCAATACATTAAAAGCTTCTCGAGGAAAGGAGAACCACAGAAAGAAATTGACAAGAATCTAAAGAGCTAACAAAGAAAATAAAAAAAGATACTACAAAAGATGTAA
>JAEQML010070301.1:0-16884 GCA_016904865.1 Pissodes strobi | reverse complement strand
TATATATATTTCATGGAGAGCCTTGTGACGAATATCGGACCATGTTTTCATAAACATATTGCTAAAGCTTACATGATGATTAATCGCATTTCAGCTCTAAGTCAATAATGTAATTGATCACAATTCAATTAGCAATTAGTATAATTTGTTGTTATTATATATACATATGTATTTCTGTTATGTTAGGGCACGCCTAGATGCACGTCACATAAATTATATCTCTTTGTCCTACCTAATAGTAGTACAGCGAGCGGGGTACTGGACTAGAATAAGTGGTGTTTTAATATAGTCACAGTTTTTTAATGCTGATAATAATCAGCAGGAGTATCTATAAAACTATCAAAGTCATGAATAACAGTCCTTCCCAAAAAGACATCAAACTATCGGCTTCGTTAGCAATCAAACTGAAAAGTTTAGTTTTAGTTTAGAAAGAATTTTAGTTTTAGTTATTTGGAAGTGTGAATATACTCAAAAATATAATGAGTTGTCACGTGCTAAAAGTTGGTGAAGCCTTAATGAATATTGATTCAATCATTAACAATCTAAGCAATAACGAAGAGATTGGAGTACCTAGACCCCTAATTTTGGTCCAGTACCCCTCCCTCTCTACTACTGCGAATGTGTATAATATTATGCATATTTTCGCTGGTGTATTTTAATGATAACCGAAGCTGTTGTAAGCATGATCTTAATTATCTGACAAACTTTAACCTCGACATATGAGAACCATGGAAAGATACCTAAATTCTTATTATAGGAAAGTAGACGAAAGCCCGTTTTTCTTGACCACTCTCGGCAGATATCTAAAAGATGTAGCTTATTTGTAGATTTTGCTTTAAATGACTACTGGCAGTAGTTAACTAGAAGTTAAACAAGCAACAGGTTAACTATTGAGTAATAGTTTAATAACCTAATAATATTCTTTATATATGATCCTGGTTAAATTTAGTAAATTTATCTAAATCCCAGAAATATCCGATGGCTAACGCTAGCCATCACGTATAATGCTTGTAATTAATCCGAATCGAATTGGCGATAGCTGCATCAATAATTTTAGATTATAAGCCGGTTTAACGAAGGGTATGGCTAGATATTATGACATTATTAATTAGCGTTTAACGAACTTAATTCAGATTTAATCTATGTAGGTATACGTGATAGAATTTAGTATGTTAATACCATTACCTGCCTAGCCCAACTGTGTGAAGTGATTAAAGCTTTAATGCAGTTTTAGATATTAAAAGTCAGCAATATGACTTTTTCAACTGTAAAAAAAATAAATAGCCAGGCCTGTGGCCTTACGGGTTCCACATAAACCATACCATTAATGGGTACTATATTATTGATATCTGCACTGTCAGTATTAGGGTGGATGGTACTTATTTATTAATCAGTAATTGCTCATAAATACAACATAGGCAGGGAATCATGAAAGCACCTGCACTGGATTATATCCAACACAAATTTGCTACTTTATTTTAAATTATTCAAATACTGTTTCCTGAAGATTTAACATTTTCAACTAAATTTTTCATAATTTTCCAACATATGACACACATTTATTTAATAATTAACCTCATTTCAGCATTTACTTTCTCACAAGTCAGTCTAGCAAAAAAGTGATTATTAAAAGTTGGAATTACAAAAATTAATTATTCAAGAAAGTTGAAATGACCGGGTACGCAAAGTACATTACCGGATATGCTACAAGTCAAACAAGCAATATAAGATTACCAACATTCACCAGTTATATATAAAAAATCGAATGAAAATCAACGTTAAACAAACTGTCACTGAACCACCCAAAACATGATCATGATCCGTTTACACTTCCCGAGTCTACTGGGACGTTATTGAACTAGTAGCACTGTGATTACAAACTCTGGTGAAATCTAAACGCAATTAAAATGGTTAAATTTGATTTAAATCAAAATGGAATTGATTAATTTATAACATAAATACATAAATAAGGAACGGCAAATAAAGAAAATTAGATCTGGAAAGCTGAAATTATATTTCCATAGAAAAACACTAATGAATAAAGGTTCAAAGGCTGACTAACGTGGTATAAATTGCATTGGAATTAGGATTCACTACACCCATACGAGTTAAAAAAAACAAAGGCTATTTAAATCAAAAATTAAGCTAGATCAATGTCATAGACAAGCATGCGTTCCAACTGACCAGCATGATACAAGAAGCTCTAAATGAGAAAGAAATCGCGCTCTGCGCCTTTCTGGACATTGCGGGAGTCTTCGATAATACATCCCACGTGGCGGTAAAGAGGGCACCAACGAGAAGGGGAGTGAATGAGACAATATATCGATGGATGTGTGAGATGCTTGTCACGAGGACAGCAGAAACTTCAGTAAGCAATCCGACTATTGAAATGAGCACCACTCTAGGTACGCCACAGGACGGAGTATGCTCACCACTAATGTGTGAAGTCTAGTGGTGGACGAACTACTGGAAATACTGACAGACCTCGGCCTACATTCTGTTGGGTATGCCGATGATATTGTCATCACAGCAAGAGGAAAGTTTAACGGTACATTATGTGAACTCATTCGAGCTGGACTTAAAGCAACTGAAGGATGGTGTCAAACAGTGGTGCTGGAAATAAACCCATCGAAAACAACCATAGTACCCTTCTCTAGGAAGAGAGAACTCCCTAGAATGAAAGTTATCCAAATACATGGGACCAGCATTACACCGACATCGGAAGTCAGATATCTAGGCATAACGCTGGATTGCAAACTCAAATGGGATAATTACATTGAAGGAGTTGTAACTAAGGCTACGAGAGCCCTCATAGTGTGCCGAAGCCTTGCAGGAATAACCTGGGGATGTAAACCAGAACACCTGCGATGGATCTACGCAATGATAGTATGACCCACTCTACTTTGCGGGTGGGTCATCTGGTTCAAGGCAACGGAAAACCAGAGCATAAAATCAACTCTCAACAAAGTACAACGCCTGGCGTGCATAAGCATAACAGGTGCAATGAAAACTTGCCCAACAGCACCAATCGAGGCAATTGTGAGCCTCGCACCTCCACATATTTTTGTAGAGGGAGCAAACAATGACTGGAATCACAAGAGAGGGAGTAGGCGAGCGAGGATGGCTTAGAAAGAGTGAGTTGACATCCCTGCCAAAGTATATACCACTTCTTGGGCTCCCCAGGAACGATATCGTCAAAAGATACAATTTTAAAAAATACTTCACGGTCGTGATAAGAAGTAGAGATAAATGGAAAAAGAACACCACTTGCATTCTCACATCGCAGCAGAGTGCCATAAAATGGTATACAGACGGGGCAAGAACTGAACAGGGGACCACAGCCGGAGTATTTGGGCCAGGAACCAAATTCTCCGAAGCAATGGGAAAACACCCGGACATATTCCAGGCGTAAATTAACGCCATAGGAAGACGTGCGCAGTTTAACCTAGACAGAAACTATAGAAAGAAAGAAATTGTCATCTTCTCCGACAGTTAAGCAGCCATCAAAGCTCCAGAATGGTATGATAATGCCTAGATAGGCTAAATGGACTAGGAAGAATCACAAATTATTCCTTCAATGGCTACCAAGACACGATGGGATAGAAGGCAATGAAAAAGTAGACCAATTTGCAGAATTAGGAGCACAAACTTCGCTTTTAGGATCAATCTATGGGAACGCCTTCCAGGGTTAAGGCAACCAAATATGTTTCTAGGGCCCCCCTCACCCAGGAAAAACAAAACACCTTATAACACTGAGTAAGAGCAATCTCTGCATCCTCACCTGCTTTCTTACGGGCCACTGCCGCTTAAGAAGGCACTTGGAGAGAATACAAATTGAAAACTAGGACAACTGCCGGTTGTGTGAGGAAGGGGAGGAAACCCCGGAATACCTTCTCACGGAGTGCGAGGCGGTCACGAACAGGCAAATGACCTGCTTCGGGTGCTTCATCGTCGAACAGGAGGAACTTCCATCCATAGAACCATCCAAACTACTTGCTTTTATCAAAGCACTGAAGCTGGATGAGGTACTCTGATTGGGAATCCCATCAACGGAAGCACCGTGTAAGGAGGACGCAATAGATGTGTATTAACACCCCCTAGATCAGTCATTCATTCATTCATGTTTTCGAAACAGAATTGGACGCTCCTGAAACCTACTTAATGCCAAATATTTACTTTTAGTTGAGAAGAGCATATGTGTGACCTCTTTCACCCTTATTGGGGGACACAAATTTTTTTTGTCAAATCAGATGGTCAGAGCGCTGCAACGAGATGTAGATGTAAATTGCTGTATTTTACTCGGAATTAATGGGAGAAGTATTAATATACTGTGCACTATGATCAATATATAATAATACCATTCTTATCTGTGCGTTATTTTGAAATTTAATCATCGGTTAACTCATTAGTGGTGAACGAAAATTAATCTAAAACTTAAATAGCAAAATGGCAGGTGAATTTTGACATTAATTAGTGCTCAACTCTACTGACATTTTCTGGCCGTTACTGCAAGAATGCAGACAGATGCGACCCGGGTAAGCAAATAAATTCAATTCAATTCAATTCAATTCTTTATTGTCTAACAGGAATAATCCCAATAAAAAGACAATTAATGCACATACAAACAAAACTTACTAGAACCTAAAATATGTATATATAAAAAAAATTCAATAAATCATACACCAGCGACACTTAATCCTAAAAATTAAACAATTGGACAATAAGAAGAATATCACACTTATGTCATATTTCGGCCACAAGAACCAAATCACATTAAATGCCAATTAAAACTAAAACTAAACAAAACAAAAGTAATAAAAGAAAAAAAACAATCAAAATGGGTTTATAGAGTATAGACAACTGGCAAGATTTTCTTCTTAAAAGATTTGACTGAACCCACAAATAAGTCTATATCAATGTTGCTCTGCAGAGCATTATAGTATGAACAGGCTCGATATATAGGCTCACTTCTGGCAAGATAGGTGGAGTAATTTTCTAGATAAAATTTGCGGTGTGAACGTGTGTTCACTACTGGTACAGAAAAATTAAGACCATTAAGAAGATTAGCAGAGTCGACAAGATTGTTACATAATTTAAACAGGAAGAGTTGACTTTGTAGAATTGTACTTTGTTTGAGTGAGAGGAAGTTGAACTTTTTTAATAATAACTGATGATCAAAACCTCTTGAAGGGTAAAACCCATCCTGTTTGAAACTTAGATATTTTAGAAATCGCCGTTGAACATATTCGAGCCTGTCCACATGTACTTGATGACTCGGAAACCACACCAGAGCAGCATATTGCAATTTAGATTTTATTAAAGAGTTGAACAAAGTGATAAGACTGTCCCAATTCTCAAACTCTTTTGTAGACATAATGATAAACCCTAGGGTTTTTAATGTTGATTGCACTATATGATCAATGTGGTCATTAAATGAGAGCTTTTTGTCAATCAAGACCCCCCGGTCTCTGATTGAATCAACACTGGAAAGATCACTGGAATCAATTTGATTGTAGTTACAGACTAATTCGTGATTGAGATTCGAGATGGTCATCGATTTGCATTTATTTATGTTAAGATGTAATTTATTATTACTGCACCAAGACGATAGTGCATCAATGTCCTTCTGTAACTCAGTACAATCTTGCAAGTTATTGATAAATCTATACAGTTTGAGGTCGTCCGCAAACAGTAAACAGTTTGACGAGATGTTCTGGGTGATATCGTTGACAAATATGGCAAAAATCAGGGGAGCGAGATTACTTCCCTAAGGGACTCCGCTGGTCGCATTAAAATCAATGGACTGAAAACCATTGTATTCAACGAAATGCCACTGAGATAAGAGATAAGTAGGTTTATCAGGTTATTATGAAAACCAATTTTGAACATTTTTTGAGCAATTAGGCCATGATCCAACTTGTAAAATGCCTTCGACAAATCGGTGTATATGACATCGAGTTGTTTTTTTTTGCATTTATAGCTTGACAGGCTTCTTTTAGAAATGTAGTCAAATTAGTTACAGTTGAGCGTTTAGTAAAAAAACCATGTTGAGCGGGAGTAATTAAGTTTTTAACCTGATGGAAGAGATTATCATATATACACACCTCAAAGGCTTTAGAGAAGTTGGACAAAATAGAAATTGGCCTATAATTTGAGATGTTGTTATATCCCCACCCTTAAACACTGGACAGTTATTTTCCAGCGGTCGGGAAACATGTTGGTCTGGATCGCCACATTAAATATGTGGTGCAGTGGTACCGTGAGACATTGAGCACAGTCACGCAGGATGAAGGAGGGTATCTTATCATGACCAGAGGTATGTGAGTTCTTCAGTTTCCTTAGTGCTTCGAAGATCTCAGATTCAGTTACGTGAGTGACAATGATATTTTGGGAATTGCCAGGCTCATTTAGGCCATCCAAGTCAAAGTCAGAAGAAACCTCATAAACACTCCTGAAAAACTCAGCGAATCTGCTACTACTATACTTTGTGGAGAATCAAGGGAAGTCTGACCGAGGGTCAATGTTCCTGGAATACGTGTTTTTTTGTCGAATGTATTTCCAGAAGTGACTAGGATTGCTCCTGATAGATGATTCAGTATTATTTATGTATGTCTTATATGCAATGTCGATCAACACCTTAACAGTCCGTCTTTTATTTGAGTATGCTTGGTAGTCCAAGCTTGAGCCAGACCTTTTGCATCTTTTATGAAGGTGATCCTTCACATTCAGACCGTTAATAATGTCTCTGGTATACCAGGTGGGGTACTTAACTATAGCGGACTTCACAGCATATAAGGGAACAGATTGGTCAAGGATGTTATAAAGTATATCATAGAAGTGATCAACCGCTATATTAACATTTGGCTCATTATTAAGTTCCAATCAGTGACATTAAGTAAATGATACATTAAGTTGTAATTAGCTTTATTGAAGTTATAGTTTCTACTTGTGTTGGAGCATGGAAAGTCCCCAAGCCCAGTATCTGTCCTGAGCTGCATATCAAATGCAACATTAAGAGTGGGGTGGGCAGGATCCTCAGGAACCAAGGGCAGTTGATCCCTAGTTACTTTACACTCAATGTTAGCAATAACAAGACCCACGCGTTCGAGAGAGTATTGAATTGTGTAAAGTCACACAGTGCTAAAAAATCATTTAATTGAGTTGTTTTTGCATTTGAGTTGGAGTTGAAGTCCCCGATAAAGATAACTTTGTTGTTCTGAATAGGTTCATATATAGAGAAATATTGAAATAGGCTCTGGTGTGAGTTAGCGGGAGAGTTAGGTGGAATATAACTAATAAAAATAAATGCAACCGAGTCATTCAAGTAAAACTTACAGCCCAAGACATCAATATCAGGCACAAGTCCCTCTAGTTCCTCCAAATTGAGCCTTGATGCTTTAAGGTCGTGCCTAACACCAAAAAGCACGCCTCCACCCCTTGTGACATTCATGAGATCGAGTTTACGGTCAGCTCTGTAGACTACATAGTTGTCGTTAAACAGTTCATTGTTAAATAGGCCATCCTGGATCCATGTCTCTGTGATTGCCACTAGATGGCTTTCACAGTGAGAAACAGATTTATGGAAATCACCGGTTTTAGTATTTAGACCCCTAGCATTTTGGTAAGGTATTTATATATTCTTGTTAGACAACTTAATCAGTTTAAATTAACAGTATGGTTGGTGGTGATAATTTTAGGTGATCCATATTTGTAAATAATATTCAGGTTAGACTCACCAGCTCTAACACGTTCATCCAATTGCTGTTTGAGTTTGCGATACTCTTGTATTTGCTGAGGAGTTTTGTCATCACTAATTGACAGATGCTTAAGGGTACCGTGTGTTTTGTTTTTTTTTTTGAGTTGCGTATAACGTAATTAGCTAAGTTACCTGAATTACAGATAACTTTTATCGGCCTATGCTTACCAGCGACCACTATTCCCATGCGAAACACTTGAAAACCTGCCTGAGTTTCTCTTCCGAGACAATGGTCTGCCACATCTCTAGCAACCTCACTGATGTTAGTGGTTGACTCAGGGCAGTTAAATAGCATGAAGTTAAATTTGCGGCTTTCTCTCTCCTTGAGTTCACAAAACAGACTCTCAATTTCAAACTGCTGCGGTCGAGGTACAGACTTATCTGGAGTGGCATCATCCCTGAGGTGCAGAGGCGTCGCGAAGAACACCCAGTTCAGACTCCAGTGCGACGATTCTCTGCTCCAGAAGGCTGTTGTTGGACTTTAGAATACTGTTTTTATCATCCATCTCTTTATTCAGTAACTTGAGATAGGTGTTTTCAATTTCCGTTGCCTTATTGATGTTGCTGTATGTTGGTGTAGCGGGATCCGGACTCCAACTGACACAATGTAAGCCAAAAACGACCTAACTTCTCAGGAATGCCGTTAATTTAGACTTGACCTTCTAAAGAATGCATATTGATGCGAACGGGATGTGACCACATTCCACAGAATGCTGTTAATTTAGCTTGACAGTCTAAAAATAAAGGCAGACGCTTCTAGATGAGTAAATAAACACCAGACTGATGAGACCAAGGGTCTCAGGAAGAGTGCAGACAAACGAGGATCATTTCAAAGCAACCACCCTTTTCAGGAATACGACTCCCTTAGTCTTGAGCTTCTAGAGAGTGTAGGCAGATACGATTGGGGTGAAGAATTAACCCTAGACTGTAGATATGAGAAATTTTCTTTAGGAATTCGATTAATTTAGTTTTAGTCCTCTAGGCAGATGCGGCTGGGGTGAGCCACTAAATACCACACTGCATTCCAGAGACCTGTTAACTTAGTCTCGACTTACTTTGGTCCAAATGAACACTTGTCGTGATACAAAAACACAACTTTAACGTTAGCAATAAGTTACTAAACTACCCAAGAAAAAAAAATTATGATTTAAAGATTGTCTAACGTGATATGAATTACAAATAGTCTTTAAAAAATCTCAAACGAGTTCAATGTCATCTACAAGCATGGTTTCGAAGCAAAATTGGAGTTCACACTCCTGATGCCCACTTTACTCCAAAGGAATGAAGATGAAAATTGCTGAATTTTGCCAGGAATTAAATGATAAAGTTTTAATATACTATGTACTATCATCAATTATAAAATCATTTTTAAGTGTGCCTTAATTTGAAATATTAATAATAATAATAGAATTGACCTTATAAAAAATGCCGATAGATGCGATTATAATGTCTAAATAGGCATCAGACTGCCGAAATGGGTATAACTTAGGCATGACCTTCTAAAAAATGCAGATATATGCAACCAGGTGAGCCAATAGATATCACAATGCAAAGAAACTTCTCTGAAATCTAAGATGATATACTCTACAATGCAAGCCAAAGATAACTTGTCAGGAATGCGGTTAATAGAGTTGGCTTTGTGAAAAATTTAATTAGATACGATTGGGATGGGTAAATATACACCAGGAAGTAGAAAGGAACTGCTTCTTCTTCTATTAATGGATGTTTGCGATCATTTCTGACCATTTTACTCTGTCTCTGATGGTGTGAATTAATTCTCCTGTGGTTCTTATCCCCGTTCATTGCTTGATATTTCGGAGCCACGACATCCTCTTTCTGCCCAGTCCCCTTCTTCCCTCTATTTTTCCTTCTATTAATAATTGGAGCAAATGGTATCTCTCGTTTCGTATCACATGTCCCAGGTACGCTGTTTTCCTGCGTTTAATCGTGCCCAGCAATACCATTCCTCGGGAGACCCACATCTCAAAGGCTTCCAGCCTGTTCATGGTATTAACCTTTAGTGTCCAGCCTTCTATGCCATATAATAACACGGACCATACGTAACATTTTGTGAATCTTATTCTGAGGTTGAGGTCGAAGTCAGAGTTCGTAAGGACGTTTCTGAATCTCATGAATGAGCTCTTCGCTTTTTCTAACCGGCACTTGATTTCTACGTCTGAAGACCAGTCTTCACACAACCAAGTCCCCAGATAGTCGGACTTTCTTACCCGTTCTATGTCTTCACTATTGTATGATAGTTTTGCATTCTGAAACTCATCTAATTTGCAGGTGATTATTAGGAATTTTGCAACCAATGCCTCTCTCGTAACGAGACCCGTTCTAAATTCGAATTGAGAGGATCCAATAGCGCCATGCATTTTGTGGAAATTCTGTAGTGAATGACTTTCAGAAATATTTTCAGAGTGTGACTCATCAAGCTGATTAATCTGTAGTCTTCACATCTTGTTGCGTTGTTCTTTTTTTGGGAGTGGGATGAAAAGAGACGAAAGCCTTTTGGTTGGGAATTTTCCTGTGTTGTAGATTTGGTTGCAAAGCCCCTGAAGCATCTTAATACCTTCGTTATCCAATAATTTGAGCAGTTCAACAGGCATTAGATCTGGCCCAACCATTTTCTTATCTTTCGAGCTAGTTATGACTCTATTGTAATCGACGGTCCAGACAAATTATCCTCCAGGTTATCTTCTAACTGAGGTCTTTCATCTGCAAAGAGGTTGCCAATATACTGTTCCCAGATAGCTTTTCTCTGTGCGCTGTCTTGTGCCATTTGCCCCTGTTCATTTTGTATGTTAGGAAAGTCCGTTTTCTATATACTCAAGCTGTTTCTTTTATTTTCTTGTGCAGGTTATACTCATCGTGCTGCTCTTGTAAATGATCCATCTCTTCGCACTGTTCGTTCAGCCATTTATTCTTTGCCGCTCTTATTGCCTTTCTTACAGTATTCTGCAACGTTATATATTTGTCTCGACTATCCTGGTTCTTGTATTTCCTTCATTCCTCAAATATTGCCAGTATCTCGTCGGTCATCCAGTCCTTCATTTTGATCTTTTGCTTGTATTCTATCTCCTTCCTCGCCGTATCCATCATCACTTCTTCCATGTCTTCCCACGCGTTATCAAGATTCCTCCCTCAGCCGGTTGTGACATGACTACATTCATTCAATTTCTTGCTCACTTCATTTTTGATGCTTTCATCTTTAAGTCTATCATAATCTATCCTTGGTTCCTGTTTCTGTTTTCTCCCATTAGTGTTCTTTATTTTTATTTCCGCCATCAGAAGTACGTGATCTGATAGGACGTCGGCTCCAGGGTATATACACGCTTTTGTTACTGATGTTCCAAAACGTTTGTTGACCAATATGTAGTTTATCTGGTTTCTAGTTATATGTTCGGGACAGTGTGCTGGGGCTCTCCATGTGTAGAGACGCTTGGGTGGTAGCCTAAACCAAGTGTTGGTTATTTTCATGTGCTCCTCTTGACAGAACTGGTATAGCCGCCCACCTGGTTCGTTCCTCTCTCCCAATCCATAAGGGCCTACTAGTTCATCTAGTATTCCTTTTTCAACTTTGGAGTTGAAGTCGTCTAGTATGAGGAACATTTCATGCTTTTTAACGTTTTTATGAATTAGCTGTCTCAGTTCTTCAAAGAATTCTTCAACTTCATCTTCTGATGCGTCTGAGGTAGGGGCGTATACTTGAATGATGTTAAGATTAACCGGACGTGCTATCAATCTAAGTAATGCCACGCGATCTGAATGTGGGAGAAAGTTAATTACCAACGAGGATAGTTTTTCTGGAATTATTATTCTCACCCCTTTCCGATGATTTTTGTCTTGCTTTCCTGAATAGAAGAAGACTCTTCCCTGTGTCACACATTTTCCCCCGTCTGGCCACCATATTTCTGCCACCCTGAGGACCTCAATTTTCAGCCTGTTCATCTTCTGTATTAAATTAGCCAACTTCCCAGCTTCGTACAGACTTTGCACGTTCCATGTACCAATGTTCATCCTGTTTCGCAAATTCACACCTACTTGTCTATTTCTATCATTTAACACTGTTTCCCCCGGAGCGGAGATCTGATTGGGGAACTATTTTTATTTCCGGAAAATTTCGAGTTAAATGAGGTCATCTTGATTCTCTTGGGATATCTTACAGATCTTTAATACAGTGGTTTCCCATTACCTTCTGTATTCTCATGCCGTTGACTAATTTCTTGGTTCATCCGCCTTTAGGGCCAGTTTCTCAACCTTAGGACAAAAGAGTGCCCTTCCATTTACTACCTCTTTCACCCGAGTCTGTTGGCTAGTTAATGGGGGATTGCTTATACCGGCAATCACTCGATCGTCAGAGCCTCGTCCGTCATCCAACCGGGTAACTAATTACCACTTGTGAATGTGAGGTTGACATTTGAGTAGGAGAGGCTATTTGAGACGCATCTCACTCCGTTACTCCCCTAGAAGGAACACTTTTGCAGAAATCTTGACCTTCTATGGAAAGTAGACAAATACTACCGGGATGAAGAAACAAGCATCCACAGATAACTGTCCTTCTCAAGAATGCGACTACTTTAGTCTTGACTTTGTAAAGAATGCAGGTACTCGATTAAATTACTCTTGGCCTTCTAGAAAATGCATGGTTGACCTTCTCAGGCATGCTGTTAATTTAGTCTTGACTTAGTTTGATCTAAATGAAAACTAGTTTTGACTTGCTTTAACTGAACAGAAACCTTTTGTCTTGCTCACGACAGTTAATTTACATATGGTGAGCAAGTGAAAAGTCTTAATATGAAACAAATTTAATATTGCATCTACAAGCCTCAGGACTATTCGTTTTTTAAACATGTTGCCAGATATCCATTTCACTTATCGGCAAGAACATTTGTTATTGTTAGTCATGAATTACGGTTTAATAAAGTATTATAAAAACGCATTGGCATTTAGTTGGGCCTCTTTTCCAAGGAAACGTATAAAGCTGGTGATTCGTATATAAATTCAACACAAATACAACAGAGGACTAATTTGAATATTAATGATGGCGCAACCGACGTAGTTGCTCCAACGACATGTTCCTAATCGGGCCGTAAGTAAAAGAATCGCATGGAAGTAACTCACACGTTAGTCATGCAAAAGTGTGTGTGCCCCATTTCGCCAAACGAGTAAAGTCAACGAGTAATATAAAATTCTAATATAAACGGGGCCGGATACAATCTGAAAATACATTGTGGCATGGAAGCACGTAATCGATGCCTTGCTTTATGCAAAGTGGAGGACCCAGGTTGACTTTCAGGAGGCAATTTATAAAACTTGATAACGTAAAACATTGTAAAGTTTGTTCGCTTCGTGCCTCCGTCGAGTTGACGGAGGGCCTTCAAATATAATTAACTTTGCAGGCGAATGTTTATTTTCTTAAGGGTCCGTTCGCTACCCTGAAATGGACGAAAAGTTTCTTCGCTAGGTACGTAACACTTAGCGATTTAATCTATCGACCTAAATTTAAAAAACAATTTGTGATATGTCTTTGTGTATATCATGTATATGGACGTAAATAAAATTGAATATTGAGGTTCCTACGTTGTTTATATTCAAGCAGCGTATTAATATTATACGGGCAGATGTAGGGTAAGAGTTTTCAAACTTTTTATTAAAATAAATTTCCCGGGTATATGTGCAATTGTGTTAAAAACTTTCTGCACGAAGGACGATTAATTATATCCTTACTTCGCCTGTATAGACACTTTTTGAGCACTACCACTGACCGTTCGAAATAACCAGGGGCTCCAATAAGAAGAGCCCCAGATTGTTATAAACCAATACCAACTTTCCACATAACTAAGAGCCCGTATTATTTTATTAAATTATAGTGTGGCTTAAGTTTCACACAGATATAAGTAAAAAATATTGTATGTATCTCTGCAAGAAACATTTTCAGCCGCAGGCGTAAAAGTATACGTATATGGGCATAAATATCAACGAGAAATGAGATTCCCACGTTGTTTATATTTTAGCGGCGTATTAATATAAGGGCAGGCGTAGGAGAAGAGTTTTCAAACTCTTTAGCAGGATAATTACATTTATCCTACTTTCGCCTGTAAAGATCACTTTTTGAGCTCTACCACTGACCGTTCGAACTAACCAGAAGCTCCAATGAGAAGATCTTCAGATTTTTATAAACCAATCCCAAACTTTCACACACCTACAAGCTCGTATTATTTTATTAAATTATTATTTGGCTTAAGTTTGACACAGATATAAGTAAAAAATATTGTTTGTATCTCTGCAAAAAATAATTTCAGCCGAGGGCCCGCTCCAGTGAGCGGCCAAGGTGTACTATGTGTCACGTGCGGCTGGGGTTGATCCAGTAGGGGGCCTCGTAGACTCGGTCTAGTGACGCTCTAGCTCCCCTATGTGGAGCCCAGCCTCGATTTGAGCTTCCCCATAATATTTGCTAGTTGAAAGAAATTTAGAAACAGATTCCCTGTGATTTTATTTTTATATTTTATTTATTTATTAAACAATCATGCACTCAAATTTACAAATTTTTACAATCGTCACAATAATTATGGTGGATAACATTAAGAAACAATTTTAAAGTCAACTTAAACTAGGTTAAAATAGATTACATTTTCAAATTTTCAGCAGTTAGACATAGTGCCACACCTCCAAATCAAAGTCACTCCTAACATCCCTATCCAAAAACTACTTATAATGATAAAATACCTGGCCCAACAGATACCTCTTAACTACAGACTTAAATCTTTGGGTTGTTAGTTCCCTTACAGAGGCAGGCAGCTTATTATAAAAGACAGGAGCAAAATAGATGTTGTTAGTCTAAGAAAATCAATCTTGACATTGTTGCGGTGCCTAGTATCATGTTGGTGTGTATCACCTAGAGCCCCAAAGTTATGCAGATTATGATACATGTACAGTAGGCATTCATAAATGTATTGTGATGGGACGGTCAAAATTCGGAAATCACGATAAAACTGCCTAAGATCTTCGCGGTATCCGACATGAGCCAGAACTCTTACTGCCCTCCGCTGCAGGTCAACAACTCTTGAGGCATGAACCGAATGTCGCCACGCCAACATAGCATAGCAAATAACAGAGACAGAATGACCCAGAGCATGATACGCCATTAGGGTGACCCTCAGGTTGGCAGTTCTACACAGATTTCTAAGTACGTATATTCCAGCCGTAATTTTCTTGGAGATATGATTTACATGACACTCGAAAGTAAGTTTGGGGTCAAGCATGACTCCGAGAAACTTTATCTGAGTAGGATTATTGATTCCCTCAGCTCGTCTTAAGGTAAAAGTTATATTTTCGGTTTTAGATTGATTGAGAGAATGCCTGTTGGCAAGAAACCAGTCACCTACACTCTCAGCACAGTCACTAACCTCCTCACACAAAGCGCTGAACTCGCCATTAGCCACCAAGCAGCTCGTGTCATCAGCATACATGTCACCACACTGTTATATATCATTTATATATATTATGAAGAGCAGAGGTCCGAGTATGGAGCCTTGAGGGACCCCATGTCTCATCACCCTACTCTCCGAGCTCACTCCATCAACAGTTGTTTTTTGTCGCCTATCTGCGAGATAGCTCTGTATGAGATCGCAAGCACACCGGGCAACACCATAATGCCTCAGTTTGGCCAGAAGGATTTCATGCGCGACACAGTCGAAGGCCTTGCAGAGGTCGCAAAAGGTGGCTCCCACAAATTTGCCCTCCGCAAAGCCCCCGACTATGGCCTCGCAAAGTTTATTAACTGCCATCACCGTGGATTTTCCCCTTCGAAAACCAAATTGGTCTGCAGACAGGAGATTGTTCGTTTCAAAGTATTCACATAGTTGGTTTTTAACAAGCAACTCAAAATTTTTTGACATTACAGGAATAAGTGAAATTGGTCTATAGTTATTCAAAGAGGAGTGATCACCACTTTTAAAGATTGGTACGGTTTTACTAATTTTGAAATCATTAATGCAGGCGTTAAACAACATCGTAAGAGGAGCGATCAAAACATCCTTCATGGATTTAACAAGGGTAATATTAAAGTCATAAATATCTTGACTATGTTTATTCTTCAACTGATCTATTGCATTTCTAACGTCAATGTAGGTAACCTGTCTGAAAGAAAAAATAGTGGTGAGGATTCACATTACCAGCATTATTTAGGTAAGTATCAAATGCGATACCTGGCCGCGCCAGAGAAGCCACCAACTTGTCAACAATGTCAGCAAAGAAGTCATTAAACTCATTTGGTTCAATATCTGGGGCAACTGATTCAGATCTATTTCTGCTAGCGTCGATAACATCTCAAGATTCTTTAGCAATGTTATCAGCATTTATAATATAATTTGATGTTGCGGATTTCTTTGCCTCCGCAATTGCCTTCCTATAGACACACTATTGATGCCCTCAGTTCACTGCACAGCAGCGCACAGCGAAACTCCCAGCACATATCATTGAGCACCCTAATCTCCTCCCTCATACCCGAAGCTGTGGGGGTAAACAACTGTACTCCACCTGCTAAGGATTTCCCGAAGCGCCGCTGAACCTCAGGGAATGCAACACCCCTTAAGGCTAAAAACTTATCGAAAAACTGATTACACTTATCATCTACAGAAATATCACAATTTAAGAACACCCAGCTTTCATTTTCAAGCATATCGTAAAAGAGGTCCAAAGGCCGCTGTTGGATCTTATATGAATTCCTCAGGGTCCCCGATATACTCGCTAGAAGTCAGCGGGGGACTCTGCGTTAAAGCTATCTGTTCCTTTGACCTATCTCGATTCAGTTCAAGCACCAAGAGCTCATCCACTCTCGGAGGCTTTTGGTGCGAAGTTGCCGTCGACTAACGGGTTCGGAAAGTCATTGTGACTTCTTCTGTTGAGATACCTAGCTCCAGTCGCAACAGTATAACTTCGCTACCTCCCGTACGCACCTGGCTAACTTGTCACTCTTTGAACGTGCCCGAATTCTTTAGGTTAAGCATTATTTTATTTTATTTATATATTTATTTATTTATTTATTTATAAAGAATTGCCTTATGTTACTTGATATTTCACCTAAACCTAACACATATATACGTATATAATACGTATATACT
>MU195064.1:6297-16885 GCA_016904865.1 Pissodes strobi | reverse complement strand
GAGGGGGGTTGTGAGTAGGGGTAACATATTACTACCTAATTTGTTTCTACTGTTCTACTGAAAATCTACAAAACTACAAAATATGTTTTCATTGGTTGCTTTGAATACACGCAATTACAACACTACTTAGTAACTGCGGCAACACTGCTTAACGCTGATTTACTTCTTTGTTTAGTTCCACAGACAATGCTTATATCCTTAGATTAGAGAGAGAATCTATACTCTAAGCTTATATCGTTGTGCCATGGCTGGTGTGGAATGCAATAAACTGCTGGTCAATTCGAGGGCATAAAATAATTTTGAAAAAATCATATATTATGTTGAAAATTAAAAGAAATGAAACGCGATTTAATTCTTGCAATATTTTAAGATATAATAATATAAAACTTTTGAACTTAAGCCATTTTGACGTGCCCAGAGCTTAAGTACATGTTCGAATCTCAGGGTTTGACGTTAAAGCTGCTAATTCCGTTAAAATTGGAAAATAAGCTTCGCTAACGTATTAAGTTTTAGTAGTGTATCCATGAGAGTGAGTCCTCATGAAGGCGATTAAAAACCTCCCCCGCGAGGATACGCTCTCGTTGAATATTGAGGAGGCTCTCTCATCACGAAATACGTTTGTGCCTCCCTCTAGAATCTTAATATATTTCCTATCCTTATCTACCTTAAAGATCCAGACATAAGATATGAGTGTTGAATTGCCCTATAATGTAACCTTGTTGAATTACGTCACCGTTACCGACCGGTCAACATTCCGCCTACTGAGGATGCTCTTTTACCATGAAGTAAGATTTTGCCTTTTGTATAACCTCGATATGTTTTTATGTAACCTTTTGGTTTTATTCTCCACTGAAACTAGCAGCTTAGGTTTCTCCACTTCAACTCAAAATGTGTAAAGTATTATTATATATCAGAAAAATGAACAGTGGTGGCAAAAAGCCAAGTGGGGAAAAAATTTAAAGCCCATTGGAAATACATCAATTTGAGTTCCTAAGCATAGCGATTGTAAATGCTGCTTTCAATGGTTGGCAGAGTGGACAGTATGAAAGGGAAATTGTGCAGTTCGTAGAAAATACTTAAATGCAACAATTTTTGAAGAAATCAAGGAAGAAGTTTCGAGTGCATATTTGCATGTTATAAACTATTAGGAAATTTCATTATTAGAAGTGCAAGACACGTTCTTAATTAAAGCTAAAGCCTTAAAATATATCCAATGTAAAATGGAAGATATTGAGGATTGAAACATCGAGGGAATTTCGGAAATTGTAAATTTTAGAGATATGGGTTCAATAGACATTGAAAAATTCGAATGCATGAAGACCACGATGTAAGTAATGAGATTGAAGCAAAACCATCTAATCCAGACGAATTAGAAATGAACCAAGAAGATGAATATGCAGAAGGAAATGTGGTGCTTCAGGAAAACTTCAATGACGTTGGTTTTGTTGACCGAGTATGCTGTATAATTCAAAGTACTGCAATACAGCATGTTGCATATAGTTCTAATACCATAAAGTATCTTGAGCTTCAGTGCCATTTGCCGTAAGTGCATAAAATCACGAAAAAGGTTCAGACATAAGAAAGGTTTCATGCCTTTCTAACACAAAGTCCTCGAAAGTCGAAGTTCTTCCAATTGTTCTTGGCTACTTTTATTTCTTGTAATATAATGGGATCTTCAGTGTATTTATTTAAACCTGTCACTGCAACTAAAAATCCTGATTGTTTCGCTTCTGCTACAAATTGTAATACATTGAATTTTTCAAAATATTGATCACATATGGAAACAGCTTTTGAAAAATATTGTGATAAGTCCCAATAAAAGTCAACATATTCTGGTAAGCTGTGCATACGATTATAAAAATTACCTGAGGTTAATTGGCTGGTAGATCCCTTACATACTTATTCAAATCACTGTTTACTGATGACATCATAACTGTTAATGCATACAACTGTAAGCGACTGAATTATCCTTATAAACACAAAATTCCCTCTTATTTAAAAACTAGATGTTACGGGGATGGTATAAACGTCATCTTCTTGAAAATTTTCTTCAAGATCATTATTATCATCATATAGAAGAATTTCTAATTGATTTAGTTTCTTTCACAATAGCTCTTTTTTGCTTATTATATCTTATATGAATAAAATCACAATGGCTTCTACACAATGGGCAAACATGGCTCTTTTTTAAGCAGTCTAACAAAATTTGTGAATGCAAGAATTTGGTGTGCAATTTTTTCTTGATGCAATGGATTGAGATAAATAGGACATTTTTCTTTCAACGGCATTTCACTTTTATATTTTTTAACTAACTGTTTCTTAACTAACATTTTCTGAATGCTTCCTTTTGAGTATTCGATGTTTTAATTTGAGTTCTTCCATAGAGCACTTAACTTTAAATTGAAGAAATAAATATAGAGCTGCTAGTTTTAATAGACATATTTAAAAGGGGAGGGTCATTTGAAAGATGATATAACACAAGGTCAACATATATGAGTTATTTGTTTTAATATCAGAGTAACTCTTCATTTACTGATGAGAGCAACTTTTCTTCCATCGTGAGAGAGCCCTACACGTGTTTTATATTTGTATTTTTAAGGTAGACATAGATAGTAAATGTAGTAAGTTTCTACAAGGAGACAATATTTTATTTTACTATGAGGAGGTAAATTATCTCGTCCGGGAGGACTCACTCTCATGGATACACTACTAGACTTCTTACCACAGGTCGAAACAGAATTATTTTGTTTTTCTTCGCATTTACTTTAAAATGGGTGTTTAATTTTAATCGATTGAAAACTTGGTTCTCCTTAGTAGGAAATTTTATTGGCTTTAAAAATAAAGGAGCTTGTTTTTAACATAGTAGTTACAATTTTCAAAGACATCAAACTTCTGCCACCGATCATAGATTTCGAGTACTTATATGTAATAAATGGATTTTTATCTCAGAACATTTTGGCAATTATTTTTCTAAGTGTGTTGTTTATGGGTTTTTACTGTTATAGATTGAAACGCCCCTGCCCCAAGGCATATTCGTTGTATCTATAGGCAAGACTCTTTGGACGTGATTGTAACAATGGTGAATGATTTATCGCCACTGTCGGTTAAGACCCTGTCAAATTGACGTTGTTTGGTAGGAGGTTCTAAAGCAAATGTTTGTGAAATGATTATTCCGAATGATTACAATTTCTTAAGTAAAGAAAATTCGATAGAGAGGAGTTGAGAGCGTAGCGGGAAATATCTGACCAGAATGTAAATTTTTAAGATACTCCCACGGGTGGTTGTTCCGAAGGAAACTTATTACGTCCCGTAGGACTATTGCACCCTTTGTTATGCATGTTCTTTAAGAATCTTATCACTATTAGCCCAACTTATTATTTGGTTGTTACTCGGAGATAAGGGGGTTAAGGTTTACTTGAACATATTTGGTCACGATCAGACCTAATCAAAGTCGCGTAATTTACGAGAATCAGATCACACTAAAGCATGAGGTTTTAAAACTTTGACCCTCCTTTAGGAATTTACCTACTTTCTAAGGAAGCCGTCTCGACTCACCTGCGAGTTGCGCCTATTGCTCAGGTTTTGGGATTTGTTCTGAATTTCATTTGGCTGCCCAATTTCTCGTATAATTGAGAAACTATACAAGGTGTGCGACAAACTCGTCTCTAGTTCAAGCGAGTGGATGTCAGAACATGTGTAAATTTGAATGGGAACCCAGTCTCAAACTTTGGCGAGTGGAATCGGACCAGTCTAAGCAAAATGAGTGAATTTTAAAATATGTGGAAATTAGAAGGGGAAACCAGTCTCAAGCTTCAGCGATTGGAATAGAACCAGTCTCTAGCCAAAACGAGTAGATTCGAAATAGTCCTGTCTGCTTCTTTCTGCGGATTTTTTTTTATATGAAAAAGTCCCCATTAGTTATGTGGGTACGATAAGAAACTATTAAAATTCCAATCTCACACATTAGAAAAATGTATTAAAAAGTGACTTAAATAAAAGTGTGTCGCATATTCCTGGCGCCCAGCTCGACCCTCTTTACCTGCTTCTCGAAGGTTTCCATGTAAAAAGTGAAATAAAGAAACTGTAGCTCACTTAATACGAAAAATTGTTAGTTTAGTTTACCAAAAAAAAAGAGTCAGACAAATTGTTGCCTATTGCTCCACCTCAGTTTTAGGCTTTTTTAAATAAGGCCGCTTTGGCTCTGGCCCCAGGATGTAAACAGCACAAGTGCTAGTTTAGTGACCCTAACCTAATAGATATATAATAATATATAATAATATTCTGGTCGTCTTTTCAAAGTCGATTTAAACCTTGACAAGTGCACGAGCTTTTCACTACTTTAATAATTGTAATTACTAACCATTTTTATTTTTAGATTTCTCGTTCTTTTAGCTTTCTCAGCTTCGTTTGGGTCACTAAACTAGCACTTGTGCTATATACACTCTGGGGCCAAAGCCGAAGCGGGCTTATTCAAAAAGCCTAAAACTGAGGTTGAGTAATAGGCAATAACTTGTCTGAGAAATATTCATGTGTTATGTCATAAAAGTCACTTGGGAAAACGTTTCCCAGCGTGTCTCATATGTAACATAAGACACTAGTACCATAAATAACTATTACGTTACATTCAAAGCCTCCAATATAATTGCCTACAATGTATTATGGCTTTCCATCAATATATCGTTTAAAAAAAAAAAACGATCCTATCACCACGACACAAGTTCGGAAAACAGCCCACTACACTTAACCGTAACCACTAATACACGTGAATAACTAAAGCCGACTACTACCATATAAATGTGTACTAAAATATATTTGCATCTAATGTATGGTGATATACTAACTCAATTATTTATTTTACATCATGCTCAAATTAGCATACAATTATTTAATTGCAGCATAAAATGCTCATAAATTATTAAATTACTTTACACCTATAATTTGTTAATCAAGCAAGAATAAATTTGGTGTTTGGAATTGCGATAAATGTCTATACCGTATATATTATGCATGACTCGATTTAGATGGAATATTACTTAAGATTTCATTAATTACTTAAATTGTTTGTTACATGATTTATGGTTTATATACAGATTTAGAGTGTATATAGCGATTACAAAGTTATATGTATGGCAGTGGCGTAAAAAGATGAAATTAATGGGCACCCATTAAAAAAAATTGAATTTAAATTTTACGCCTTTTAAATGAAAACTGAAGACGTGTGACCTAAAGTTGCGTTCTATTCAAATGTAACTCGATTGTAACTAAAATACTAACCAGCACTGGCATTTTTTTAAACAAATAATTATATTGTCGTTAATTAACTTAACATAGCACTTACAGACCGACTTTTATGAATAATTAACTTTAAGTAGAAGTAGATCATTGAGCAACAGACACTGTTAAGGTAGTTGATCATTTTATTTTAATAGGAACTATTACTCCGTATATAAAATGTTCACAAGTAATAATAAAAATATATATTTGCTCCAAGTAAGTAGATATATCCCATGTTTAGTAAATAATAAAATATAAAAAACAAATCTTTAAATAAACCTGGTTTTGATAATATATGTTTAATAATTTAAAAGTTCCATTTTCTGCCCTTTTTGTTAGCAAATTTGTTTACCATAGTGTTAAGTCCATTTGGCAAGTAACTTTGATTTAATTGAAAGTAAGTCTTTTACTAAATGCGTTCTCAAGACTTGCCACTGTCACAGGTAATGTCAAAAATAACAAAAATGCCCAAAAAGTTTGAATAAAATCACTTTCAAGAATTCCGTATTGCTTAATATTGCTACCCTATAGAACTAGCCTTGTTGCGTGTACGTTATTGTGAAACTCTGGTATGTTCCCGATGCGTGCAACCCTGGTCGAGAATAATAGAGGGGCCGCGCTTCGTGAGGAATATTCGCGACGTATTTTAGACTGGATATAAATAGCGGACAGAACGCGTGTTGAATTAGTTAATCATTGAGTTCTGAATTGTAAAGATCTATCAGTTGTAAAGTTAAGAGTAGTTTAGTGTGTTTAAGTGTATGGAGTGATAAAGAAGAAATAGAGTATTATTTTAAAATAGTAAAAGTTGTGATTTTGTCAGAACCTACGGGAAAAACGTAACATTTGGTGTCAGAATTGGGATTGTGGAGGGACCGGACTTTTGAAGTATTCTTTGAGGAGAGAAAAGGATACAAAAGTGATTGGTGAATTGTGTGAACATTTTATAACATTCTATAGCCAATACAAGGCAACAAACGGCAAAAATGGAGCAAATAAATAAAATGTTGGTCGATTTCATGGACAGTCTTAGTGCTGAGAGGCGAGCGGATCGGCAAGAGGATAAATGTAGAAGGCAAGCACATCGGGAAGAGGATGAACGTAAAAGGCAAGCAGAACAGAACAGGCTTCATAAAATTTTACAAGATCAAGAAGATATAAAGCAATCGGATCGGGCCGAGGATGAACGTAGAAGGCAAGCAGAACAGGACTGGCTTCAGAAAATTTTACAAGACCAAAAAGATAAAAGGCAAATAGAACAGGATCAGCTTTGGAAATTAATGCTGGATGTAATTGCAGGCAAGCAAGGAAAATTACAGAAAATATTGGACAAGCAAAATGAGAAATTTGAAAAAGAAGTAAACGATATACCAAAAGAAGTTGGAAATGTACAAAAAGAAGTTGGAAACGTACAGAAAGAAATGAGGAATCTGTCAGCAGAAGTTACCCACCGATATAGTATTTGCCACAGGACAGAATATCAAACCTCCAACCTATGACTGTCAAACATCCTGGACAATGTGCAGAAGACAATTATTTGAAGCCGCTGCTGTTGCCAACGGTTGGAATAACGAAGAAATGGCTACGTTACTAGTGGTAGCGCTTCGTGGATCTGCCCTGGAACTACTACAGAATGGTCTGTCAAGAGGGGAAATATGACATACTTGTAGCTGCCCTGGAGATATGATTTGGAGAACAACATAGAAGACAACTGTATCAGGCACAAGTAAAGTCCCGACATCAGAAGCCTGGTGAAAATAGCAGTTAAGTTTTGGGTAGAGCTTTAGTAATCGAGGTGGCCTGTAACATCTCTAAGCCAAAAACCAGTGCCATATCCATTTAGGAACAAAAGCCGGCGAACACCTGTGAGTTAACTGAGATCGACGAAATTTTGAAGAAATTAACCGAAGTTCTTCAGTCAACGGGGAGATTCCGGGAGCCACTAGAAGATAGGCCACGTAACCGAAATACTTCAAATCAGTGCTATATATGTCGTAGGACTGCGCATTTCAAAAGACACTGCCGAATACAACTACGGTCTAGATCTCCATCCAGAGACACTAGAAGCCAAAAGTCAAATCAGGAAAACTTCAATTAGTCAACACTGCGGGGCGGGTGATGGCTAATAAAGATAAAGCCCCCACAATCATCTCCATAAAAAGCCTAGGAAAACCGCCGACAGTCTTACTATTAAAGGAAAGATCAACGGAAAAGCCATTACAATTACTGTTGACACTGATGCGGCGGTATCTTTGGTAGGATCCAATAGAGTAAATGGAGTAGAAGTCGTACCCATATTGAAGAATGTAGTTTTACGTACGGTTACCGGTGAGGCAGCTAAAGTACTTAGATAAATGGATATTGAATTTTAACTGGGACGAATTAAATTACACCACATGGTGTTAGTAGCCGACATAAAAAACGAATTTATTTTGGGGATGGATCTCATCGGATTCTCCTTTGACAACAAACTTGACCTTCTGAAGTTTGGCACCCTTACCAAAACAGACGATGTAACACCGACTAAAGTATTGGCGGCATGTACTGTGAGTATAAGCGGAAATACCGAGCAGATAATTTTTGGGAAATTGGATAAGGATTTTGAAGTCTGCATCGGACTTATCCCATATTACGATTTGCCCTGCAAACACCTCGTAGGCAAAGCACTAGTAAAAATCGACGGTGAAATATCGATAAGGATTGCAAATATTTCATCCAATTCCATCAAAATCAATAAATGAGATGTAATAACCACTTGCGAGCCGGTGCAGTGGGTAATCAGCTGCGAAACGCGGTCAGAAGTAACACCCTCAACATCACTTAAGGAAGTCCTAGAACATTTCCAGAAGTCGTGGCATCATCTGTTTTCCGAAGAACTGAAGAAAGCTACACAATTTATCAAAGAGCAGAGCACAACCTTTGAAAGGAAAAACAGCAATACTAGAAGAACGATCATCATTCATCATAAAACATAAAATCGACACTGGAAGTTCTCACCCCATACAGCAGCATCCTCGGAGGTTACCAGTGACGAAGCAGCAAGAGGTTACCACATTAGTAGACAAAATGCTTGATGATGAATTATTGAAGAGTCATCAGGCGTCTCGTGTTGTCTTAGTCACCAAGAAGGATGGGACTACTAGATTCTGCGTGGACTATAGAAGGCTCAATGACGTCACCAAGAAGGAGAGCTATCCACTTCCCAGAATTGACGACACTAGCAGGTTCTCATTGGTTTTCAAGACTCGATTTAAAGAGCAGCTACTGGCAAGTAGGCATTGACGAACAAGATAAGGAAAATACTGCCATTTCTACCGGAAGTGATTTATATCAGTTTAAAGTTATGCCCTTCGGACTATGCAATGCCCCCGCTACTTTCGAGCGTCTTATGGAAGTTGTTTTATGAGGCCACACTTGGAAGACATGCCTGGTCTATATTGATGATATAATGATAATGGGAAAAACTTTCGAAGAGCACCTACAAAACCCGCATGAAGTTTTTACTAGAATCAAGAATGCTCAGCTCTTACTGAATCCAAAGAAATGTTTTCTCTTCCAACAAAAAGTTGAATTTCACGGGCATGTCGTGACATCAGAGGGAATCCAAACCGACCAACGAAAGATTACAGCAATCAAAGACTGGCCTCGTTCTCGCGACAAACACATACTGCGAAGCTTCCTTGGATTATGTACTGATTATAGAAGGTTTGTCGAAGAATTTGCAAATATAGTTGCGCCTCTACATAAGCTCACTGAAGAACGAGCAAATTTTAACTGAGATCATAACAGTGACTTTGTGTTCAGGAGATTAAAAGCGGCTCTATGTTCCAGTCCAATATTGGGATATCCGAAACAAAAGGATACATTTATATTGGACACAGCTGCAAGCAACACCGGCATCGGAGCGGTGCTATCAGTAGGGATACTATGCCGGTTGACGGGCCACCACCGTGGTGGAGGTGCGCAGTGGCAAAAATCGCTCACGTGGGCTACGCCATTTTTAAAGGCGTGGCATCAGATAGTTGACAGATGACAGATGACAAACGACAGATGACAGATGATATTTGACAGCTGACAGATGACTGTTAATGACTTGCGCGGTAGTAAAAACCGCTCACGTGGGCAAATCGCTCACGTGGGCACCACCTGTTTTTAAAGCGCGACATGTGATGAATTACAAGTGACATTTGACAAATGACAGCTGACAAATGACAGGCCACGCATGAGCTGTAACGCGGTTCCCGCGAAGACCGGTGCTAGCAGGGGGGCGCCATTAAATTCTAAGCCGTGATGTCATAGCTATAGGTTAGGTCACTCTTGGGTCTATGTTTAATATATCAAAAACTCTTTTTTCTAACGAAAACAAAAATCTAATAACCGACTTGAACTAATATATTTTAAATAATGCAAACCAATCATAATATATTTTAAATAATGCAAGGCACCAGGCTGACGGGTCAATAGTCTATAAATAAATGATATCAGCGATAACGACTTCATGTCTATACAAGCCGATATCAATGAGAATTAGTATATTTTTGTGCTGATGATTTGAATAATAGTTTTTGGATAGTTATTTAACATCAAAGCAATCATAAACGTTTTTAGTATCGTATAATACTTAGCCTAGTAACGTACTGTGAAAAATGTCTGAACAGAAAATAGTTTCTATCGATATACAAGGTTTCCCATGCTCAAGTGGATTTATTCCTAAAGAGCTTGCTATTTATGATGGAGAACGAATTTGTACTTTACTATTCAAGCCACCATGGCCAAAAAAAAAATTAAACGTAAATATCTCGGCTTCAGCCGGGCAACAGTTTGGCTAAAAAGTGGTCTTTTTAAATATACCATTCATTTAACAAAAAAAGAAGGCATAGATGCGGAAAAATTATTCTTTATAAAAGTTTCGCTTATGCCTTGGCAAGGGAATAGAGCAAACCCCATATTTTTTGTTTGTAAACTAACAAAGATATTGTAGAATCACTGTAACCATGAGATCCGACGGCGCCATTGGCTGAGCGTTCGAAAGGCATTCACGGCGAAACATCGTACCTTTACATCTAGGGGTGACAGCAGCACAGCAAGAAAGGAAGAAATACCAAAATTCAAAGACGTCAAAGCATGAAATTATAATAAGAAAATCCTAGGTAACAGTTTACACACACACAATTTCAATACAAAAGGCTGCATTACAGGTAAATCAAATCAAGGCGTTGAATATCTCATCCACCATTCAGGTAAGAAAATTGAATAATAATAATAATAATAATAGTTGTTCGCCATCCTGACAAGAAACATTCGCTATAAATTA
>JAEQML010070297.1:0-16885 GCA_016904865.1 Pissodes strobi | reverse complement strand
CGAACTGATATCTACATACAATTCTAGGAAGAGATCTACTTCTAAATAACCTGCGAAGAAGCCAAGGCTTCTGAAAAGCAATTCTGGGAGGTGTGTTGGAGTAGAAAATTCTGTTAGAACCATAGATGTAGGTAAACACTTACCAATTAAAGGGACTATAAGACAATGTGCATATTGTAGCACCAAAAATAAAGTAGTGCGCTCAACTACAATTTGTAAAAAATGCTATACGTAATATATCACCATCGACCTTCATTTGCTGATATCTGCTAGATAAGTAACTTAAAAGTATTTGTTCTGCAATAAAATGTTTCAATCATCAGTCCCAGATGCTCACGTGAAATATAAAAACAAATACTTATTACACTATTACCTTTATCAATCATTTCCTTCCACTTCGATATCACTAGTTATACCTAAGTGTGACACTTTGGTTTTCTATAAGGGTCTTATCGACTTCTGAATTAAAATGTTTTAAGAATTCTTTGATGCGCCTCTCCAATAAATGTATTATTCCTAATGAATACCAGTAATCTATATATTTTTTCACATATTCTTATTCTGCTATAAATTCCACTTATGGTGATGGGTGACATGATGACAGTTGGTTTAAGAATTTCGTTATAGAAGCCATTTTTAAAAAAATTAAAATTACTTTATTATGAGGTTATCAATAACATACGGAAATTGTTTTTTATTCGAATATTTTTAGTAACGATTTCTCTTAATAATAATACTGTCATATTACCCCGTTTCCTTGTTCCAATAAAAGGCATTTTCTTTTTTGTAAATGTTTATTTCAATTTCAAAATTGGGTGCTCTTCCGGTCAAATCAGAAGTACTACCGGACATCTGATATTTTCAAAATAATAATATTTATATGTTATTAAATATAGCTAGAATATTTTTGTTTAAATTAATAATGGAATTAAAGGGGTTGCATAGAAATTGTGAAAAATAAGTTATGTCTTTTCTTATGGTACACACGATGTAGTTGTTTTCAAACTAGTCAATATTATTCTCAGAGAAAATTTCGTCATAAAAACTTTTCGATATTACTAATTTTAGGAGACAGCACAGGCATGTTTTATTGATGATACAGTATGGATCAAATACAGTAGCAGTCACTAAAGACGACATATTTTTCTAATATAATTACACTTGATATTTCAACAATTAAGTACGAACTGTAGCTAATTAAAATCTGTAAAGGCGAGAAGGCATTAATTTACAGGAATTTCGATGTTACTAATTTTTCGCCTGATTAATGTTCACTGTAATTTAATTTACGGCTACAATTTGGAAATGAAACTATCTTCTAAATTGTAAGATCCCAGCAAATTGCCTCGTATTTAAGAGACAAAGCGAGGTAAGGATCCGGTTTACTTTAATTACGTTGAATACCAGGGAATTCAATTATTTAATATTCGTCGTTTCATCACCAGATTAGAGTCCCGGTTCTTTGACACCGATAATTTACGAAGGGGCCATTTTACCCTCCAACAATTCGCAAATAACAAATTTTACTTTCTAATTTGTGATTTCCTTAATCATTTTTACTGTGAGTAACAATCAGCTTGAGCTTGGACAATGCAGAGTATAGGGTGATCCAGATAACTCTTTAAATGGAAATGTTTTAATTATTTTGGAAATTAGAAGAGATATAGGTACTCAACAAAATTTGCTTGACTGCATCCGGTTTTAAATATGCTTTTATTTAAATGTATACATGGTGCTTCAAACAAGCAAGGCACATACCAACTTTGTTCTTTTAAGTATATTATACCGCATTTTCTAATGATTTGAATTTTCTGTTTAATTATGCATTTTTTGTATAATATACCCTATATCAACTTACCGGTTTTCGAAATATTGAAGGTTTTAGAATTACGAAATCCTACTTGTTTACCTATATTTAGATACCTGTTATTATTTGGAGATTCAAATTAAAATCAAATTTATTCAAAAAGTAACATATCCGTTTCGATAAACAAAGTAAAATATCATATTAAAATATTCATATAATGCTAGAGGTTTTTGTTTCGCATAGAACTAGCTTGTTTAAAAAATCGATCAAGATCGAATCTACAACATAAGCGGGAAATAAACTTATCAAACGGGAGTTTCGAAGAGAATTAGTTATTGCATATCTAAATGATCTAAGATGGCGTTACCGTAGTCAATAAGCCACGCGCGTGCTGCGGTCTATTTTAGTGAAATTCGGGGAGTTAAGGTGCTAATTGTTGGATAGTGTTTGCTTTGCTGGCCGTGAGCTGATTTTATCCTTATTGCTTATAATCGGTGAAAAATGGTCTTAACAAGAACCGACATTGAAGAAATCCAGGGCATCATAAGTAAGGAAGTTCGCGCATCTATATCAAATCAGCTCCAAACTCAGTTTGCACAAATGGCAGATACGATATCTAAGAGAATCGAATCTAAATTTCAGGACACCATGGGGAGCCTTCAGGAGCGCTCTATCACGATAGAGAAAAGGGTGCTTGATCTACAGGAAGAAAATATTGAGTTGAAAAAATTGCTCGACTCCCAAGAGCAGTTTTCCAGAGGGCGCAACGTCCGCATCTTTGGAATGGCGGTTGGGAAGGACGATAATCTCTCGGAAGCCGTGCTAAAGTTTTTTACCACGACAATGAAAACAGACAACTTATGTATTCGCGATATAAAGCGTTGTCATCGCGTAGAATCCAAAAATCCCGACCCCGCCAAGCCTCCTGCAATCTTAGTACAGTTTACAGATATGAGTAAACGGTGAACAGTACTAAAAAATGGTAAACATTTAAAATCGACAGGTATTTCAGTTAAAGAAGATCTTACCAAGGATCGGATTAACTTATTAAATTCGGCGATATCCAAATTTAGTGTGAAGAATGCATGGTGTCTACATGGAATAGTGTATGTGAAAAGTGCAAATGGGGTGACACATAGGGTTGACGACTTGAACCACTTAGAACATATTCAGGCTTAACAGGTACTGATTCTTTCTTATGTTATATTTTTCAATTGTCGTTCCACTATTACTCTCGGTGCCCCATTTCTCTGAGACTGTTAATGTTTACATCACATCGAAGATTGAAGAATCTGTAAGACGAAAACTCTAGCAAAAATAATTTCGTAGTGATTTTCATTGCAAACGTACTGCCCTATATTCTGCTGTGTTTTTTCAAATATGTACAATAATTTATAAATTATCAAAAGTCTTTGTCTTTTGTCAAATTAAAAGGGAAGTTATCCACAGTTACAAAATATTAATCAAGACATGCCCTGTAGTTTGTTTTTACTACTATTAATTATTTCTTGGAAAAATCCGCTTATTTTTTAACAATGAACCTATTTTATGTATTGTAAATGGGGTGTCTTTACTACCTGATTAAACTAAATTGTTAGTATTTGTAAGTATAAGAATTCTGTTATTTGAACGTGTAATCTATAATATTCATTATAATGTTTGAGAGAGCGCTCTTAAGCATTTCTGTTTTGTTATGAATTTGTAGCAGACTTACAACGTTCATTTTTCGTATAGTATTTATATTGATTAAAGAATGTTTTCTTTCTTTTTGTTACTTCTAGATAGATTGCCTTAGTTTTATTTGGAAGATTAATTAACTCTCTAAAATGTGTATTTATACTTAATTGATTAATTCCGCGCGCGCGCGCTACGCTGCGCTGCATTCACTCTTTACTGTTAGTGTTTATACTATAGTTATTTAAATTTTCTCTATTCTCTATAACTCTTGTTTCTTATTTTTCCCCTACTTTCACTCCTTTTCTTTCTAGTTTTTTAACGTTTTAACTTTATGCTTTTGTTGGCGCATATTAATGTAAGATCTTTACTGGGCAATTTTGCCAATTTTCAAGATCATGTTTCATATTCTGATTATAGCATTGTTGGAGTTTCGGAAAGTTGGCTTCATAAGGAAATTAGTGACGACTTAGTTCAATTGCAAAACTATAACTTCATTCGACAGGACAGAGTATCCAGGGCAGGGGGAGTGGGCATTTACATTAAAAATTCTATACAATATGATATCATTCTTCAGGAGTGCACAGATTTTGTTGAGCACATATGGATAAAAGTAGCCTTCTCTGGTAAAATTATGGTAATAGGTAATATATATAGGGCACCTAAAACGAATTCTGAACAATTTTTGTCATATTTTGAGGACATTTTGACTGACCTTTACACTTCCTATGACTTAATACTGTGCTTTGGTGACTTCAACATTGATGCAAGCAATTCGCATAGCAAATTAAGTAAATCTCTGCATAGTGTTGGCGATGTCTTTAATCTTCATCAATTAATAACTGAGCCAACTCGCATTAATCAGCATAGTTCAACTATGATTGACTTGATATTTTATAATGGAGATAATGTAGTGGCCTCGGGCACTAGGGATATACAGGTATCAGATCATCATCTTGTTTTTTGTAATTTGCAGTTTGAAAAACGAGAAAAACTTACTTTTGACTTTAAATATCGACCTGTTAAAACAATGAATTTGGTGAACTTTCAAAATGACCTTGAGAGTATCTCCTGGCATACACTTTACGATCTCGATAGCGTCAATGACAAAGTAGAATTTTTAATATCAAATCTTATTCGGCTTTTTGATACTCATGCACCAGTGCGAAATATCAGTGGTAAGAAAAAACCCTACACTCTTTGGATTACCGATAACGTTAGGCTTATGATAAGGTTGCGAAATAAAGCTCTGAATAGATTTCGGACATCTAAAAACCCAGACCACTGGACATATTACAAGCAATTGCGCAACTATACTACCTCGGCAATAAGGGCAGAGAAAAAAGCTTATCTTAACCAAAAATTCCAAAGAAGTAATGAAAAAGAAAAATGGCAAGAACTTAGGAAATTAAATATTCTCAAAGCGAAATCTAACAATATCCCTGAAAACTTAAATAATGTGAATGAGTTAAATAAATTTTTCACTTCAATAAGTAAAAACTATGGGCCTCCAAAACAAGATGTTTTTACGTTTTATTTAAATAATCGTCTAAAAGCTAATGATTTTGTATTTTACCTATTGCTGATGATGATGTTATGAGCGTTATCCAAAAAATTAAATCCAATGCAATGGGACCTGATAATTTAAACTTAACACTTATTTTATATTGCTGTCCATTTATAATCCCTCATATTAAACACCTTGTTAATTTTAGCATTGCCAGTGGTACATTTCCAGGACTCTGGAAGCAAGCTAACGTTATTCCTTTACCCAAGTCTAATCAACCAAAGGAATTTAGTGACTTGCGTTCAATATCTATCTTATCAACATTATCGAAAATTTTAGAAAAAACAATGGAAAGGCAAATTAACAATTTTCTAAAAATTAATGATATATTACCTAAGAAGCAATCTGGGTTTCGCGAGGGTTATAGTTGCGCAACGGCTTTGGCTGAGTTTACGGATAATATTTTTCATTCCCTGGATAATAACGATGCTTCAATTCTAATTATGCTAGACTATACTAAAGCTTTTGACATGCTACATCATTAGTTGTGTTATCGACGCCTCGGCTAGTCAAGCCAACTTTGAGTGGAGAACCCATAAATAATAAGACTGTTTATTTAGTGGCTATCGAATTACGGAAGGGTGACTGGGAACCGGGACGAGAACGACCAGGCAGTCGATATTAGACGGGCTCTTGAACCTTTGTCTTAAGAGATTAGGGCTAGCTTGTATTTTAGTATTTTTAATAAATTTCTTGTCTTAAAGTTAGTAATTTTACTGTTAATTTTTAAAGATAACATCAGAAGTGGGATTTGAAACTCCGTGCTTGTTCGTTCGCAGTTATATCCACTAAGAAAAGACGCTCTTAAAATAATAATAATAATAATAATCATCATGCATCGGCATCGGTCAATCAGTGACAGGCGGAGGGATCGTTCGGTAACCCCTAGTGCTCGCAGCCGTTCGCGAAGTGGTGGTTCCAGTAATGGATATGTAAGCCGACGGCGTAGGTCAGTTCACCAGGAAAGAAGTTACACCCCTCCCTTAGCAATTGCGTCTACAAGTAAGCAGTACTCCCAGCAGGAGGGTAGTGAGTCTATTTTTTCCTTGAGTCAGGCTTTACTTAAAGGTATTGAGGGAATTGCTGATAGATCAAATAATTCTGGGGTAGTTAATATTAATATAATAAATGAATTTAACCCTGTTAACGATGACATTGTGGAATGGCTAAATGCTGTAGATGAATATGCTTTTATTCACAATTGGAATGAGCGAGTTACTTGCCATTTGGCCCTCAGTAAATTGCGCGGTTCAGCGGAGACTTGGTATCGAGGTTTAACGACGCGTATATTTACCTGGGCCGAATGGAAAGACCTATTGCGAAATCAGTTTATATCTAAAAGAAATTTACATGCAGATATGACAAAAATGCTGAAGTGTGTTCCAAAACTTAATCAAAGCCTGTACGAATATTGTTTTGAAAAATTGGCCCTAATTAACAAAATGAAATTGCTTATAACCGATGCAGATAAAGTTAATTTAATAATGGGGGGAATTAAAGATCAGCAAATTAAATTTTCAGTAGAAACTTCCGAAATCACTAATCCTGCCAAATTAGCACGATATTTAAAGACTTTTGATGAAAAATTGGATATGCCAGAAATAGCTAATTCCAATGTTGCCGTAGAACAAAATCTAAATATGCAAAAGACAAGACAAGCTTCTACACAGGCTTTGATGAGTTGTTTTCATTGCAAACAAAGGGGGCACATTAAACGTCAATGTCCAAATCGGAGACAACCTTGCAAGGCACTCGTCGCCTATCATGGTTCATTATGACAACCAAAATTTGCCTTTAACAAACCCATGCAAAAGTATATAAAAAATATCTATCTCGAAAACAGACTCGTAAAATGTTTTATCGACTTTGGTAGTGAATGTTCATTGATTAATCAATCTATTATTTCATCTTTTGATTTTAAACCAAAACCGCTTAAAGCAACTATTTATATAAAAACTCTTTCAGACACAGCTCTAAGCGTTTCTCATTATGTCGAAGGCAACGTAAACATTGACTCCATCGAAAAACGAATAAAATTTTACATAATAAATAAACAAATCTTAAACGTTGATATCCTAATAGGTCAAAACTTTACAGAACTCAATGATATTACCTACTTCAAATCTGGCTCGAAACTTCAATTTAGTACTCGCACTATCGGTCTAGTTTTAGATAAAACAAACGTTAAAATTGGTATTAATGACCCAGTGGCGGAGTGCTCGCTTTTAAAGTTATTAAATCAATTCAAAAACTCTTTTGCAATTAACAGTTTTGATGTTGGCACTTGTACTGAAGAAATGCGCATAGATTTGACAACAAATGTCCCTATAACTCATAGGCCAAGAAGATATCCCGAAAAAGAACGCGAAATAATACGTAATATCATAGAAGGGCTTTTAAAACACGGAATTATTAGAGAATCAGACTCTGCTTACGCTAGTCCAGTCTTATTGGTTACTAAGAAAAATGGGGAACCCAGATTATGTGTAGATTATAGAAGTTTAAATAAGTATACGGTTCCGAATAAAAATCCTCTACCTTTAATAGAGGATCAGATCGATCGATTATCCGGATATAAATATTTTTGCAGTCTAGATCTGGCGTCAGGATATTATCAGATAAAAGTAGCGGAAGACTCCATACATAAAACGGCATTTATTACGCAAGATGGTCTTTACGAATTCCTTAAAGTACCTTTTGGCCTAACGAATGCGCCATCGGTTTTTCAGAAAATCATAAACAAAATATTAGGGAATTTGAGATTTAAGAAAGTTTTAGTTTATCTAGACGATATTTTAATTCCGGGAAAAACGATTGAAGAAGTATTGAGCATATTGGGAGAAGTTTTACAGCTTTTTCAAAATTATGGGTTGACTTTTAAATTAGACAAATGTTACTTTCTACAACAAAAAATTGAATTTTTAGGTTATGAGATTTCAAATTCGTCCCTACGACCTACAGATAGTAAAATAAGTGCCGTTGAACGATTCCCTACACCTCAAGACGTACACAATGTTCGTCAGTTTTTAGGTTTAACAAGTTATTTTCGAAAATTTATCCATAAATACGCAGAAAGATCAAAACCGTTAAGCGAGCTTTTGCATAAAGATGTAAACTGGAAATGGGAAAAACGGCAACAAGATGCATTTGAATATTTGAAATCAACTTTAATAACTAAACCAGTTTTGCAAATTTTTGACAATCATTTAGAGACTCGACTGTATACCGACGTTAGTCACATAGGTATAGGAAGTGTTTTAATTCAAGTGAAAAGCGGAAAAGAATATCCAGTCGCTTATTATAGTAAACAAACAACAAAAGAACAGCAAAAATATCATTCTTTCGAACTAGAAACTCTGGCAGTGGTAATGTCTATACAGAAATTTCGTCACTATTTATTCGGAAGAAAATTTATAATTTTTACAGACTGTTCGGCGGTCGTAAGTACATTTAAAAAAGCGGAAATTAATCCTAGAATCGGGCGTTGGGTTATGGACTTAAATGAGTACGACTATGACATTAAACACCGGCCAAACTCTCAACTACGTCACGCCGATGCCTTAAGCCGAAATCCGGTACCTGACTCTGATATGCTCTGATGATGAGAATGGGGGTGCCGAAAGGTTCATGGCCCATAATAGTAAATTAAGTGTAAATTTTATAAATATAACAGAAAGCGATTGGCTTTTGGCCGCCCAAGAATCTAATAAAAAAATTAGGGACATTAGGAAAATTTTATTGACAGGTGATGTTCAAAACAATAGAGAGATTTTTACTCAGTACGAATTAAAAGGTGGAATAGTTTATAAATCAACTGGTTTTGGACCGCGGTGGGTGGTTCCAGAAGAAGCGAGGTATCAAATTTTACGTTTAAATCACGATGATATAGGCCATTTCGCGTACGATAAGACATATGATTCAGTAGCCCGTTTGTATTGGTTTCCACATATGAGACGCTTTATTAAAAAATATGTGAAAAATTGCCTTAATTGTTTATATCAAAAATCTGCCAACAACAAAAAGGCAGGTTATTTAAATCCTATACCTAAAATCGCGCGACCATTCCACACTGTACATATAGATCATTTAGGGCCTTTTGTAAATAGTACACGAGGAAATACTCAGCTTTTAGTGATAGTAGATGCCTTTACGAAATTCGTTATAATGTACCCTGTTAAAAACACTAAAACTCGTTATGTTGTAGAGTCGTTAAGTGACATGATAAAGTTCTTTGGGGTTCCTAGAATAATAATAAGCGATAGGGGAACGTCGTTTACTTCGCGAAAATTTAATAAATTTTGTAACACGCGTGGTATTACTCACTACCTGAATGCGGTGGGCCTTCCCAGAGGAAACGGTCAAGTCGAGCGCTATAATCGAACAATCTTGGATTCCTTATCGACTATGGGCGCAAATTTACATGATGACAGCTGGGATGAGAACGTATCGAACATTCAGTTGGGTTTAAATGGAACAATAAATAAAGCACTAGGGGCAGCCCCAAGTGAAGTTTTATTAGGATACCGTGTATCCGGACAAGTTGCGTTGTACCCTCCGCCAATTAAGGACGATGTAGATGTTTCTGTGCTGCGTCAAAAAGTGCGTGAAAACTATCCTGGGTATCAGGCCCGTCAAAAGGAGCAGTTTGACTCGAAGCGGTGTGCGCCAAAGGTATTCCAAGTGGGAGACCTGGTTTTACTGAGAATTACGTCTACTCCAGCAACGGGTGCCAGTCAAAAGTTGATGCCAAAATGGCGAGGTCCTTTTAGGATTTCCAAGGTATTGGGCTGTGACCGGTATGAAGTCAGGGACATTCCTGGGATGACAAGATCAAGGACACCGTATGTGAGCGTGGCTGGCATCGACAATATCAAGCCATGGATTCAGTTTTAAAAGGTTACATAAGGTGAGCTTAGGTTAAGTGACTGGAAATGGCAAAGGTTGATGACAATTGTGTCATTGAAACCTGGTTGCATTTGAGTGGGGCGGGCTGGCCAGGATAGCTGAAATAGGGCAAAGTCCCGGTATTTTAGTCTGGTACTGCGTCCCGGTAGACTCACATTTCCAGTGGCTAGATGAGGGCGGACAGGCCAGGAACACTGGAATAGGGTGGTAAGTCCCGGTATTCCAGTAGGCACTGCGTCCCAAGACTCTAGCGCGGGCCCATAAGATTTAAATTATTCGTAAACTGCAGTTACGAATGACCATAATATTTTATTTACGTAATAAAACATAGCGTGATTAATAGAGCGAATTATTGAAATATTGTTTACTGTTTATTTTGTCCCTATTGGTTACTATTTATTTCAATATTTGAAATTTCACACCCTGAAATATCATATATTTCATATAGGTTAGCTGAAGCTGCTACACCGAACGAGATTGCTGCGTCGATTTTGTACTGATTATATTATTTCTCAAAATTAAAAAAAAAATGTCTTTAAATAAAACATTTTTGCTACTTACTTAGATATCTTCTCCCTTTGTAGATCAACTATGGTATGTAGAGTGTGGTCACTCTATTGTCAGGAAGGGCCGAATGTTATCGACGCCTCGGCTAGTCAAGCCAACTTTGAGTGGAGAACCCATAAATAATAAGACTGTTTATTTAGTGGCTATCGAATTACGGAAGGGTGACTGGGAACCGGGACGAGAACGACCAGGCAGTCGATATTAGACGGGCTCTTGAACCTTTGTCTTAAGAGATTAGGGCTAGCTTGTATTTTAGTATTTTTAATAAATTTCTTGTCTTAAAGTTAGTAATTTTACTGTTAATTTTTAAAGATAACAGTTGTTATTAGCTATCTTAAAATATATTGGATTTACTACTTCAGCTTTAAATCTCGTACAATCTTTCCTCTCAAATCGCGTTCAAAGAGTTTGTGTGGAGGGTAGGGTGTCGGACGCTGCTAATATTACAATGGGTGTGTCGCAGGGGAGCATTCTCGGACCTGTGTTATACTCCATATACACCTTTAACTTTTATAAATGTCTCCAATACTGTGACTACCATATGTATGCCGATGACACACAACTAATTTTTAATTTTGAACGCTCTCACTTGTAGGAAGCAAACGCGCGCTTGAACATAGACCTTAATAATTTGTTTATCGAATCTAACAATCACCTGTTAAAACTAAATCCAAAAAAATCCGTTACCATTTTATTTGCAAACGGAAATTATAGAGAAAATTTACTAACAAATTTAAATTTACAAATTAACAATGAAATAATTCCATTTAAGGACTTTGCAAAAAATTTGGGCCTACTAATTGACTGCAAGTTGCGTTTCAAAGATCATATCACAGCTAAATTAAGAATAGGCTACTCAGTCTTAAAAATGTTATATCCGCATAGGCATTATCTAAACCAAACAACCAAAAAGATATTATGCGAAGCTCTTGTACTATCACATTTTAACTTCTGTGATAACGTTTACGGTCCCTGCTTGGATGGTGTCGATAAGCAACGAGTACAAAAACTGCAAAATTCTTGCCTCAGATTTATATTTGGTATTCGCAGGCCACAATGTATATCCCATAAATTAAGAGACATCAATTGGCTTAGTATGGCAGATCGTAAGGAATTTCATTCAGTTATGTTTTTCTATACAATAATAAAGAATAAGCTACCTTCTTATCTATATGATAAGATTCCGTATAGATTTGATACTCATAACGTAAATATCCGACATAGGTACCTTATTGATATCCCGATTCATCACAAAGAAATATTCAAGCGCTCATTTTCATACAATGCTGCTGCTTGTTTGAACAAACATAAAATTTCTAATTTATCCTTGTCAGTAGACAGTGTTAAAAAATCTATATGGAAAAGATTGTTTAATACATAGTCGTATTTTTAAATTATTCATTCTTATGAATTTCATTTGTGCGTCAGCCACATCTCTCTCTCTCTCTCTCTCGCTATCTCGCTCTTTCTTCTCTCTTTTCTCTTCTTCTAATATTTAACTACCGAGATTTTGGTTTGTAAATTATTATTAATAACATAAGCTACTTTGATATATTGTTTCTCTGGCTGCAACAGCGCCCAACCTTTGGTTGGGATGCTGCAACTATGCCAATTAGTCCACGCAACTTTTTTTTCAGCGCTGTAATTCATGCAATTGATATATGGATTAATAAACGTTTATTATTATTATTATTATTATTATTAAATCGATATAAAAATCCACCAAGAGGACCTGGACGAACATCTTTGTCCTGAAACCGCACTTCTGGAAACAGAGTATCCGACAATGTGGGGAATGATCGCAGGGATCACCTAGTAGTAGCTGTTCCCAATAATAAAGGTTAGAGATGTGCAGGTGAGGGATAATTTTTTTGTATTCACCAGGTTTCAAATAAATTTTGATTTATGATTTTTTTTTGCCTTATATTGGATTAGGTACCTTAAAGCCTATCAAACTTCTTTTCTAAAGGAAATAAATTCAAAAAATATTTTCCCCGAGAAATCGAGGTTCTACTAGCCCTGCTTATAGTAAAAAAATACACTTTCTCCAAAAATAGTAAATCCAGGCTTTGAAGGGTTAAAGAGGCATAGCACCCAAATTATCCGATTGGCCCCCACCTTTTTTACTTTCAAGCTTTAACTCGAAAATTCAATAAAAAAGGCAGAAGAAAAAAGGGTAACAAGATAATTTTTACCCTCACTGTTTTTTTTTATTCCATGTGCTTGGTGTCTATGAAAACTAGAGTGAGACCTTCTAAAGTTAAAGTTTTATTTTTAATGTACTCCCTTAAAAAGTTGATTCCCTTACGTACAATGTTTGGTAAATCTATTAAATATTTTCTGTAGTTTTATTCCTTCCACTTAAAGCCTATACTTTTTATATATCTTCTTAGGGAATCCATTGCAAATTTAAAATATTTGCGCTACTGTTGCGAATGTCACATATGCCTTTATGTCCCGAATTACAGTTTTTAAACAATTTGTAATTTTGGTTTTCGTTGTCTTTTGCTTTGAATATATATTAGACGGGTGAGTTTTGTTTGATTTTATCCCATTCTTCTCAGTAGTTGCAATTTGTTGTGGTACCCAATTTTGTTGCATCTGCTGCTCATTGTATTACATTCTCACCTTGAAGTGCAATTCCTTTTCAAATTTGTTCTTTTTTCAGTTGGGAAATGTTTTTTTATTTAAGTATATTTATTATATCTTTGACAACAAAATGACAAATTTATGTTAATGATTGACAGTGAAGGATATTTCAGGTAAAAATATAAAGGATGTTTATTCATAAAAAATCAACAATGATTAGACACCAATTTATTCTAACAATTTGTTGTTACTACTGTGTCAAATATACTAACCATGAATTCATATAACAGTGAAATATTCTGGACAGAATGGCGAAGGCTACTTTTAATTTTTATTTAACAGCTTTCAGCTGCTATATAATACGTTTCATTGCAATTGAGGCCTCTAGAAAAAAATGGGTGTAAGTACAAAAATTCGCATTTTGAGATAATCGCATTTAAAGTTTATTGAATTTTAAAAAGTCGCCAAAAAGCTAGAAAATTGTTTTATATTTGTCTATATGGTGCATTCGTAATTCTGCCTTGCATTTTATTGATTTTTTTTTAATTAAAAATAATTTTCAAAAATGTTTAGGAAATGTACTTATATCCATTTTATTCTAAACTGGATTGTTTTCTAAGGTATAAAAATATACAACTAAAATTAATTTAGAAGGCCCTTTATTAAGCTTTGTTGAAAGTTTACTGATTGTTTTTAAAACATGTTTAGATAATAATCATAATATTTATGTTTCAAGATCAAGCATAAAGTTCAAACTTTAGACTGAGTGTTCTTTTTTAGTGAATACGATTTCTAGTTTAGAATATAATAAAAAATATATATTTATTTGGTTCATTACCTTGCAGACTATATGCTGCACATGAAATCATACATATATAATACTTACTATATTTTCCTAAACATCTCCCTTATGCGATACATCCCTCTACGTTTCCGTCAGTTATTTTTAAATGGCATAGAGTTTAAGCAACGATTCCATATAATCATAATATATACTGTCGTTAATTAAGCCAAGTAAATTCTTGACAGAATGGTGAATCCAATTTTAATATAAGATTTTATCAAATTATGTTATTAGCTATCGCTTAGCTAGAAGTAGACTGTAATAAACTAATAAAAATGCAATGTTGCTAACCCCAACTATCCTAACGAATGTTTTAGTCGTATCGTCCTATATAATTTGTATGCAATAAATACAGGATATCTTTAAAAAATATGTTTAAAACGTAAGCATAAATTCCTGATGCTCAAATATGAGGATCTAGCATAATTTATTTAGTCTAAAAGTTGATAGTTTCCAAAGTATGTACACGTGTCCAAGATATTATTTTTAATTTTTTTTTTGTAAATATTCATCATAATAATAGCATGATTTGCGAGAAATTTGGGAAATAGGTTTTTTTAGGAAGAGAAATCGAAATCTGATCACAGTTTTAATGTATGCACGTTCCATAGTGCGCCACCAACAGCACTTCGCCAACATCTAAAACTTCACATCTTTTCTTGTGTCTCGGTGGGTATATTAAATTATTTATGTCTAGGGGCTATCTCATAACTCGGAGCAGGTTTGCGCAATCAACTGTTTTCATGTACTTCACGATGTAACCAATCGTTTGTATGTTGTATGTCTCTGATGGTCTAGAGATCTGCATGGTTAGCCTTCACTTCACTTGAACGCGAGTTCAAACCCCGTCTTTTTTTTTTATTTTGTTTAAGGTTATATTTCTAAACAGTTTTTTTCTTGATTTTGTGTATGTCTTGGGTTACTTTGGGTTAGCACCTGGTTAGTTTTATTTTCTTGAGCCCCCGTAGCGAGCGGAGGGCCATGGCGAAATGTAAATTTAGGCTACTGCTGCTGAAAGTTATGGGATAGTCCCCAGATGTAAGTTATTAAATTTCTAGTCAAGAATTTTAATTTTTTTGACATTCTTTGTTCAGAAAAGGTGTAGGTACTTAGTAGGTGTCGCTTCGAGCCGCTGCGTTGGTGCTGAATATGGATTCAGAGGAAACGTACTGGAGTGGTACGATGGTGCTGATACATATGGATTCAGAGGAAATGTACTGGAGTGGTTTCGGTCTTACCTGGATGGGCGAATGCAGAGGGTCACCATCGGCTCAAAAACATCTGACGCAGGTGCAATCAGTTGTGGGGTTCCCCAGGGTTCAGTTCTGGGTCCACTGCTTTTTCTGTTGTACATTAACGACCTTGCTTTTCTGGACATTGAGGAACAATTTACGCTTTTTGCCGATGATACTACTATACTCTGGCATAATTCTAGCCCTATCGCATTGAGGGATAGAATTTAAACTGATCTCCCAAAGATTGTACAGTGGTTTGATGCTAACTTGTTGACCCTCAATGTTGATAAGACCAATATCTTGGGTTTTAGGTGTGACGTGGGTGGCTTGTTGCTTGGGGATGTTCCACTTGTTTTGAAAACAAATACTAAATTCTTAGGCATTCTTCTCGATAACCATTTAAGATTTGATTCGCATATTGTGGGGCTGACAAAGAGGGTGGCTTCTGGATGCTATGCTGTGCGTGTGGTATCGAGAGAGATTGGTGTTTCTCTGGCTAGGAAGGTGTATCATTCTCTAGTGGAGTCGCATTTAAGGTATGGAATTGTGTTTTGGGGGAATACATACAATTGTTTGCTGCACTCATTGTTTGTTTTGCAGAAAAGAGCAGTGTGATACATCTATCAAGTAAACGGTAGGGAATCATGTATGCCCTTATTCAAATCCAAAAAAATTCTAACGTTATCATCATTGTTTGTTCTGGAGACGGCTTGTATGATGTATAAGCGTAGGGATAACCTGCCCGGGCCTAGTCACTCTTATGCTACTAGGCAAACACAAGACCTTCTCTTGCCTATACCTACTTCGGCCCTGGTGAAAAATTCAATTGTATATGAAAGCCGTAAAATATATAATCATCTTCCTGATGCAGCACGTAGCGGTCGCCTGCGACCGCCGGACCACCGTTTTACAGAAAAAGCCAAATATATGAATATTAAGAAGAACGGAATATGAAGAAAAAGCTAGATATTGAGTCAAAAATTACATTTTATCGAATAACTGCCTTATTTAAAATCCTATCGAAAAATTGTATAGGAACTTTTCGATAGACCTTGAGACGGCGCAGATAATGGCGCAAACCGATTTCAGATATCTCTTTTCGTTTCCGTAAAAAATGGTAAAATATAAAAAACACGTTTATTCCATTTAAAAAAAAACGAAACGTCGTGCGATCAAACTGGATACAGCATATTATAGTACCCGAGGAGACCCACCTTTTTCTCATTTAAAGTTTTCTTGTAACTCTTACCGTTTTCGAATTATAGCCGATTTAATGAAAATGTCGCATTTTTTAAAGTATACCCCCGTGAAATTTTCCGAAAAAAATTTTGCCAAAAAAAAGTCCGTTTTTATGACGGAAACGATTAACGTGGTCCATGTACATGTCGTTAACGTAATAATTAAATTTCCGAATGCATATACAGGGTGTTCGACGACTCACATACGAGCTAAAAAGCGTCGAAATACACATTTTTAGTGCTATGTATTTTTTCCGTATCACTCCTAGTTTTCGAGCTACGACCTTTCTCGAATTTATGTTTTAAACTCCACGCTTCTAAATGTCTCTCTAACATGTATCACAACGCTCATTAATAAGACGCTCGACGTGACAATGCTCCTAAATACCCCTATAACATGCCTCACAACGCTCTAATAATACTACTACGCCTACGCTCTTTCTCTCTATCTCTCTCTCT
>JAEQML010070296.1:0-16886 GCA_016904865.1 Pissodes strobi | reverse complement strand
TATTCTTGATAACATATTTTTATTTTATTTTAGCCTTGGCATGCTTGACCACAGAAGTTCGAAACATTCGTTTTTTCAATACATGAATTGTTAAAAAATGCTTTTCTGGCAATAACGCCTGAACGCGTGAAATTATCGATATGCGGGTTAGAGCTTTTTACCTGCTAATATGATCTGCTTTCTGTTTCTGTTGAAATTATATTATTATATTTGAAATTTCCCAGAAAAATTAAAAAAACTATGAACTTTTGAATTGGCGCCCCTAGCGGGAGCAGCAAACACTAATTTGTCATGGGTATATTCTGTTCTTAATAAACAAGGTTTCCTCCCTCCAGCGAGACCTAGTTTGCTCAAATATATTGAGTCGAACTAAAGTTATAAGCATTTCAATCAGTCAGACTTCTTCCTTCTCACTCGCCCTTATTTGGTACCCTAAAATCAAAAGTGATGTACCAAAAAGATGCAGAATTTCACGAGGATTACAGTGGTGGTATTCTTTTATCAACTTATAATAAAACATTTTTAAGTGAAATGCATCTTTCTACTCGACCATAGCTGTTATATAAGCGGTAGAGGAATGAACTTGAAAATTATTTCCAGTGTTTTCTTTTAGTCATTTTAGTCATTTTTTACCGCAAGTCTCTACGATTAGTGGTTTCTGTTCTGAGATACAGCCGCTTACCTCGCTTATGTGCCCACCTTGTACATATTCCAATAATCTAATGGACATTTCTCTAAATAATTTCCAAATAAGTGGCTCTGCTGCAACTACTGTCAAAGAAATACTGTTCTGTTGTAGACCATGAAACGAAATGACACATTTATCATTCGCGTTTTCAAAATATTGCCGTCCAATATCTAATATATTGTGTGGCTTCAGTTTCATTTGCCAAAAACGTTGACTCATCTGCAAACATTGTATACCTATGTATTGCCAAAATTCGTTTCATTTTCTAATCAGAAGAAAAAGTTTAGTCTTTTCACTTCGTCACGGTCTCCTAGGTTCGAACAATTTGCGACATGTAAGGATTTATTTCCCTTTAACACTTTTTAAATATCGATTTTTTAGCAAGTTCCTAGCTCGCTTCTTTAAAGATGAACGGATCTTCATTAACTGATTGACTACTAGTACGTATGGAAGCGTCGTCATCCGTATTCTTTTGATATCATACACTGAGCCAGTATATTCTTAAACATCCAACTAAATTGTACGCTATTATTTTGAACGCGTATTTTGTAGAAAACTTCGCATTTAATTTTTCAATTGCTTAGCTGTCGGGAACTTGGCCGCTCCCATAGCATTGTATTAAAACTATATTTCTATAGCTGCCTTCGAAAATGATAAATATCCTACCATGACTAAAAACTGTCTTTTTTCATACGATATGTGCAAAAAAGCATAGTCCTGTCATGTTTTTCACACCGTCCTGTCAAAACAACTCAAATTTGATAAATAAATGTGATTTGTGAAGTCAAGGGTCATTTAAATTGATAATATATGTGCAGTAGTGAAAAAAAATTGTAAACAATACGTTTGTAAACATCTTTTCATGCTCCTTTGACTTGTGGTACTGGCCCATTCGGTTTCAAACTTCTGATTTAAGATTTTAGAGTTAACATTATTTTGAAATATTTTAAAGCAAAAAAAAATGTCACTCAGATAAAAAGATACTTTTGAGCGCAAATTAGTTTCTAATTTATTTGAATGTGTCTCAAATATGCTAATTATCATCTAAAGAAGGATTACTGAGAACATATCCATTATTTTTTATGGTTAAAAATAGAATCTAATCTTGACCTACCTTACTGAAAATACAGCTGTTCCTTTCAAAATCTGGAATACAACGTAACAACCACAAATAAAACATAAAGTGAACCTCTGCAGTGCACCAAAAACTATTTTATTATAAATTCTACTCTTCACTATAAAAGCTTCACTAAACGCGATTTTTTAAATAACACCTTTAAGTCACTCAGTGTCAGTCAGTGACTTATTTTTTAACTCACTCAATTTTCTCTTTCATCAAAGAACGCATTTTCCGCCGGGTAGGGTAACTCAATCTGTTTATAAATACGCGAGTATATTTGTTATTAACTACAGAGAGGAAAATGAGCATTTCTAATGAAACCGTTCGAAATAATGCGAAATTCATTAAATATTTCTCTAACAGCGTCCGTTAATTTCTGGTCTAAATTTACATTCGGCCTCCCCCACATTTCACTCACTTTTCGGGAGATTCAGAATGAATAGCCAGGACAGTAATTGAGAATTTCAATAAAATAGTGTTAATGGACTTTTATCTTTTCAACCCACTTAGAAAAATCGACAACGGAAACCCCTTTCGACGCGATAATTTCTTATGAATCTATAACGGTTTAAGTCGAGTATATTGTAAAGTAGATGGAAATAACTCAATCTCATGAGATTAAGAGATCGAGAATATCTTTTTTTATGTTCGGCACACACACAAATGGAAAATTCTATACCACTCAATGAGCGGTGCGTATGTGGAGAAGACGGTGGACGTTGGACTTGAAGGGCGTCGGTTGTAGTTTTCGGGAAAGGTGTTACTCAGACGTCTATTGCAGAGCGAGGCAGTCCTCCAGACAAAGGAGTCCCGCAACAGCTACGTACTAGATATTCGCAACTGAATAGTATGCTGATGAGCAGCTTGTGTCTGACAGGTGTTTGTGTTTGGTACAACTCTGGGCGGAATCATAAGTGCCAGATCGTTCGAACACCTTCCGTAGTAGTATCGATAGTGAAGAGGTATGTCCGCAACTTTTCTTCGATGTTCAAGGCTATCAAGATCTTTAGTCAACTCTGGGTCATCTTCATCATGGAATATCATGAGCAAGTATTTGGGGTGTCGAGCTCCACACATGGAAACAATATTCAAGAGATGGTCTTCTGGGCCTTAAACATCCGTAAGAGCTGACGAGGTGTATACAACTTTTTTGCTCTGTAGAGTGCTCCTAGCTTATGCTGCTGCCTTTGCGATTTTGGTGACGTGATTACGCCAAGACATCTTGTTTTCTATGTTGATGAGACCAGAGTCAGTGTTTATCCTGTCATTGATAAGGCCGGTCTTGCGGTGTTGGCATTTTTTTTGAGAAGCCAGCTGTTTAGTCATTTCTGCGTTAAACTGGACATTGTTTTCCTCACCCCATTCTACGATGGCGTTCATATCCTCATTAATGGCAGCAATCTGATTTTCTCGCTCGCGTTGGGAACAAGCAGCGTTCATTGGGGTCCGCGACATGAATGAGGATATAAGAGTGCTGTCGTCAGCAAAGCTGTACATAGAATTGTTTGTCCAGTCTAAGAGATCGTTGATATAGAGCTGGAAGAGTGTGGGAGACAATATACAACCTTGAGGAACTCCGGCATTGATTTTAAATTAATCCGAGAGATGTCCATCAATACCAACTCGGATTCCTTAAGAAATTGGAAAGCCACAGAAGCACCGTTAATGGTAGCCCGTATGCTGCCAATTTGCTTAACAATCCTCCATGCCACACCCTATCAAATGCATTTGATATGTCGAGAGCCACTGCACGAGATTCGCCTGTTGATTCGAGATATTTGAAGAGCTGTTCGTGGATCAGTTGCCCCATAACTTTGAACATGATTGGAACTAAGGCAATTGTACGGTAGTTATTTGGAATCATTTTGTATCTTTCTTAGTAATTGGTTGTACCTGCATGCATTTCCAGCTAGAAGGAAAGCATGCAGTTCGGATGATAGTGAGAAACGCCTGCATACTAAAGCTGTTAGTTCAGTAGCACATTTCTTAAGCACTATTGCGGGGACGCCGCGCCGTCGGGTCCTGTGGCCTTGATAGTGTCTAGACTTTTGAGTATTCGTTTAACTTTGCGTTGGCGAAATACCAGACCAGAGTTGGAGGAGTATTTCCTTCAGAATCTATGGTAGAATTTGACACAAACATTTCGGCAAGAATGTTCGCTTTTTCTTGGGTCTTTTTCGCTATTGAGCCAACGTCTATGGTCAGTGGTGGGATTGACGTCTTTGAGAAACCCTGATTGAAAGCTTTGGCAACTGAGCAAAAGGATCTTGATACGTTAGGATAGTTGAGAAGCTTGTTCTTGATCTGCTCGTCATATCCCTCATTGCTCTCGCCATTAGTCTGCTTATGCTGATTTTTGATAGTGATGAATACATTTCGATTTTCGTCTGTCGGATCTCGGTGCCATTTGCGGTGGGCCGCATTTTTAGCATTAACCGCTCTTGGACAGTTTCTCCCAAACCATATTTTACCGTTTGAGTGTTGTTTCATGGAAGAGGGGATGGAAGCTTTCATGCAAGCTAGGATAACTTGAGTTATCTCATCAGCAGATTCAGAGGTGTTTGGATTCCTAAAGCAGACATCTTTCCAAGGAAAAGACAGATGAAACTCGCGCGAAGATCACGCCACTTTGCAGATTTGTAGTGCTAAACCTTTCGGGGTACCTGTGACTCCTTTGCTTTGATAACAACGGTGTAGAGGTCAGGATTAGTTGTTAAGAATAGATCCAGAGTCTAGCAGAGTCTTTTTGACTCTCAGGGATCCCTCTAAGTTCGTCAACCAGCTGACTAAGTCCGTCACTTATAGCAAAAGACTCGGCTTCTCGTCCTCGATCGTCGTTTTTGTTTGAGTGTTTCAACCAGTATATGTTATGTACGTTGAAGTTTCCTACTATGACAATTTCTGCCGATGAATAGTTGATCTGCAGAAAATCAATTTGTTTACCAAGATTTGAGAAAAGCTGTTAATATTGGTGTTAGCTAGGTAGTCCAAACTTACAATGACAAAATCACTCAGTGAAAATTAAAATACAAAAAGTAGTTTATTCTATGTGATTGTAATAAATGTAATAAATTTTATAGAGTTAAAACATGTAGACCATTAGTAAAACATATAAAAGAACATCAAACCTACATTAAAATTACACAGTTCCACAAATTGCATTTTTGTCAACATGCATTTGAAAACAATCACATAATACAATCGAACGCTTCAAGTATTTAAATAAAGGAACCATTATCAAAAAAAAAAAATTGTAGAATGTGCTTTAATATTATTAAATAAAGATAAATGTTTTGGTTCAGTTTTGGTCAATTTTATAACACTGGGTTTCCTCTGCTAAAAACTGAAGCTGATAAGGAACACTTACAAATAACTAAACCTTTAAGCAAAAATCATTAAATGCTTCCAAAAGCATGATGCTTAATAATAAACATAATAGCTCCTCAAAAACGCAGAGCAGTTATTTACCTAATAACACCACAATATCACACTAATCTAACAAGCCAGTAATTAAACGGTATAACATTATTTTTGTCAGTTAATTCAAAACTTGATAAAGCTCACGAACTTTTTACTGCTGTATTAACTGCATTTATTAACTATTTCAATTTTTAAATTTCTCGGTCTTGGCAACGGGGGCAGATTTGATTCTCTATACCTCGAGCATTTTAAACTTTCGGGTTCTTTAGGGTCAATAAATTAGCACTTGTGCAACTTACACCATGGGGTCAGCTTTATTCAAAAATTTTTAGATGGAGAGATAGGTAACGATTTGTTTATAGACTCTAAATAAATAATAATTATTAACATTTGAAGTCATTTAATCGAGATAAAAATTACGTCGCACCTCGTGTTCTCTCGCCTTCGCTATGATTGACGCGAGACGAGGTAAGGACTATTTATGCTCCACAAATATAGGCGCCCAACTTTTTTTTTTAGTATAAGTTTGCATGTTCTGTCCATATTTGCTTTCGACTTTGCTTTATTAGAAGCCTAATTCGTGTGCACTTTCGATGCATTTAAAATACGCTGTTGGAGCTAATTATATTAATTGTTTACCAAGTATATTCAACTTTTTACTGCATTAGCTCTAAGATTGTGAAAGCTCGTATGTGCTAATTGTCAGTAATATGCACTAGCAAATTGAAATAAATATTACGTCTGAGTGTGGCGGTAGCGTTACTCTACCCCAAATCATTTAACTCTGCCTATCTCGAAAGCTGTAGACAGGGGCTTTCATATAAAGTTCGGGGCTCTCTCCTAAGATTTGTTATTGCGGCCCTCACATCCGATCTTAATCTAATATTAATTGCAAATTCATAAAGAGAAGTCAAACAATAATTTCAAAAATTTTACTTACTAACCTGCAGTCAAAAATGTTGACCAGAAACCACCAAATATAAATCCAGGGTGGTCCACTGAAAAGTTTCCACCAAAGTTTTCTGTCTTATGATGTGGAAAACAGAAAAATTCTCCAACCTGTCAACTTTGATTTCAAGGGGGGCATATTTTTTAGTATAATGATTGCCTCAGAGTCGACTTTAAGCGGGGCTGACCGTAACCCTAAACATTTCAAATGGGAAGGGGTATCACGTTTTACATAATTTTAAGCGGCATTCGATTTCTTTTTCAGTACTATCTTAATATTTGAATTTTGGATGAGCACTTCTCGATAATTTAAGATTTAAACATGATGTATCGAATCCACTTGCCAATTCATTCAATTCATTAGAAGTTGCAAATCTTCACCGCCGACTTCTAAAGACTAGAGAGACATCGTTAAAGTGCTCTCTGACATCACTAAGCATTTTTTTTAGTTACAACAATACGTTGCTGCAAGTCTTTAAGTGATTCAGGTTGTGTCACATAAACTTTGGTTTTTAAATGGCCCCATAAAAAAAGTCCACCGGAGACAAATCTGGGGAACGTGCAGGCCATTTAGTAGGTCCTCTCCTCCCAGTCCATCGTTCTGGAAATGTTTCGTCGAAAACCGTCTTATAGGTGCCGCTTAGTGTGTAAGATACACATCTTTTTGAGAAATGATGTCTTCGTTACGGTGGCAGTTATTTTGTTTATTTAATGCTGGCTCAATGACATTTGTTAATAAATCTAAATATATTTCAAGGCAAAAAAGAATGGGCCAGTGGCATGATCTCCAAAAATTCCTAGCCAAACGTTTGTTTCTGGATGTTGAGTGTAATATTCACGAAAAAGTAATCGATTCTTTGGAGGCGCATAACCAATTACAGAAACACTCATCAGAATAAGAAATGTTAAAATAATTTTTATGTTTATTAATTTGTCCACTAATGATCTCACAAAATTCTAAACGTCGATCGTTATCATCTTCACTAAGTTCCTGGACTAACTGAATTTTATTGTAGCATTTACAAATTTTGGCATAAACAAATGTTACAGCTTTGCTTATTTTATATTTATTTTTTATTTGCAAACATAATTTAGATTGGATTGCTCCAATATAGGTACAGTGTATAAACTACATTACCTTGTTTTACCTTGAAAGTTATTGAATACACTTTCTATATTTATATTTATGTCTCAGTATGATGTACTAGATACTTATGATATGATAATAACATCAGGTCTGATATTTGTCCCTTTGTGAGTAGTAGAAGCTCGACTAGGTTTCGGAAACATCTTTCAAAGGTTCTGATTGAGCAGTCCAATCTGCTAGCTATTGTCTTCGTAGATTATAATATTGAGCTCTCTTTTAATCACTCAGGAAATTGATCAACAAGCTTTTCTTTGATCTAAAAGTTAATAAAAATTTACCAATTTGTTGGACACAGATGTAACATTGACCCTGCTTATTACTTCAAGCTAATCCGTTGCAATACGTACCTCCAATAATTTGAAGATCATAAGAGTCATCTAATGTATATTATAATTCATTTATCTAGTTGTGTTTCGGTGTATTATTTCTTTTTGTTTTCTTCGTCTTTCGAGGAGATTTCGTGTTTTCATTTATTAAGGTTAAGTCTGGCACATGTGGTTTTGAGAGTTAGGCAGGTTCAATCGAATCGACTTTCCCAGGTAACGGTTCCCTGTAGATTTTTAAGACATAATTTACTTGCTACTTGGCGAATATGATTTAGAGCAGAAGTTGGATTAACCGAGCTATGACGTTAGGTGCTCCATCATGCGGTTGGGCTTGTTATTTCAACTAAGTTAAATTGGTAACATTGCTTCGGGGTCAAGAAGTTGAAATTCGTTCCGTGAGAGATCAGGGTTTTCCTATTACGCTAGACCGGCGAGGAGTCGATAGGCTGGCATAAATATGCCGTTTTGTGAAGCCTTTTTGAGGTGCCTTATAGACTGGTTCAAATAATTAGGGTTATTAGTTTATGATATTTTTCTTACGTTTATGTATTTCGACCCTAACCAGTGCCATGGAGGCTACCTATAAAAGTTTTTGTTGAATTATTAGAATCCTACCTCCACGTGGTAAGTCACAAAATCTTCATGTTGTCTTCAGTGGAATTAATTGTATTTTCCAATCTTTCTAGAAGAATGTATGTTGCTGTTGCTCTCATATTGCCGATCCTTGGAATTGACGAATATAGATTTTGAAGCAGTCTCTAGAATGGACACTATTTGTTTTTTTCCACTGGCTGTTATCATGTAATAGACCCTATAGATAGTTCTATAGGTAAGATGACAAATTAGTTAGGATATGAGAAATCTTTTCAATTAGATATTTATTTTTTGTTAAGACAAATAATTGTTTTATGGTCCTCTTCACGGGTACCGCTCTAACGCACACATATCGCTTTGCCTTAATTGCGATTTCTACTTTTGCGTGTTTTGGGTTAAAACCACCACTTGGAAATTTTGTACCAATGTTTGATAAGATCAAATTATCATTTGCAGTGCTTTGCAGATACATGGACCGTATAATACTGATACTAATTTGGAGAATAATTATTTAAAATTAGAAATACCTACTCCATAAGTTGTAAGTAATACCATACCATTTACTTTTCTGTAAGACTGTCTTGGCAAAGTTAGATTTTCTACATATGAAGTGACTAGTTTTACATGCCTTATTTTATATCCTTGCGGCAGAATAAAATTCATGAATTTTAAACCCTGTGCGCCATATACCAACTTATCATTTTAGTCACCTATTAATTGGTTCAACAGGTTATTTGCCTAACAGTTTGTATCTGACACGAAAGCCTATAATAGTCAATATTATGTAAGCGCTTTTTTTCTTATTGCTTTATTGTTTATATAATAATATGTGAGGTAAATTGTATTGTATTGTTATTTTTATATCAAGGAATCTCATTCATGGTAGGGAAAGAATAAAGTACTTATTTTGGGGAAATATTATGCCTTATTGAAAAGCTCCTCCCAAAAATTACTTTTCAGGATTTAATAACATTGTAGATTTTTCCTAGTTGACTATCAGTTAACTAGGTGGCGCCTAAGAACTATTAAAGTGTACCGAAGAATCCACGAACCTAGCTCTCCACTCTGTTAATGGATGCCGTTCGCATCTATTGGTAAGTTTGCTAAATGGGTTTAGGAAAAGTTGCCATATTATAAGGTTAAAATTTATGTGATTTTAATATTCTCTGGATGGTTGTACAAAATTAATATAAGCTTGATTTTAAATGGAGAAATGTATATTACTGACATGAGATCATAAGCTTTTTGTATATAATATTATCACGAGTAGCTTAGGGGTTAGCGCGTTTATTTAAAGAATAACTTCTCAGAGAAGAGCCTCGTCGCGATTAGTACAATGACGGGGTCTCAGTGCTTCCTTTAATCTTCCACTGTATGTTCTACTCGTGAGGACACGCCTTGTTTAGCGTGCCGGGGGTAACTGAGGTAGACCGGGATCGCGTTACGTGGGGTAAGAAGAGATAATAAAGTAAGCACGTTTAGTTTATAACAATGTATTAACGATAAAACTTTAACAATAATTATTGGTCAGAAAAAATGAGATTCTATTATACCCGATTACGACGGTGCGCATGTTTTCTCGATTTGAGGTACTGTTTATAGGTCTTTGTTTACTGTCTTATAATTTATAGTTTTTCTTAAGGGTTATTATTTAAGAGCACTAAGAGATTTCACTAAACTTTTTAACTGACTATTTAGACACTTGTCTTTCTCAACACTCTGACAAACTTCTTGTCAAGACTTTACTATGGAGGTTGTGCAACCCCTGGTCCTAGCAGTCGTCAAGTGACTAACCGGTACCAGGTTTGGAAGGAAAGGAATGGAACCTAAAGCAGTCGTATGGCTAACTTTAGGAGCGGATAGAACTCAGAAGGCAGTCGTCAAGCGACTAACCTTGGCAGCTGGAGGTGAGACTAAAGTCTGCCGAACTGAGGGTTCGGTAGCGTATTTATATAAAACAAAGTGATGATTATTGCATGCATAAGGTTCAAAGTCGCTCCTGTTGATTGCTCGCGTTGTTTATAGTTTGCCTTTAATGTTTATATAATAATTTCCAAGTTCAAGTTCAAACTTGCGACAGGGTAATATTTGTTTAGTAGCTTATGCATTTTAGTAGATTATACGTTCCCCCGCCCTCTAAAATGTTGGTCCCCAACAACGAAAGATTATCTAAATGATAAGCAATGAAAGTGGAGCGTACGGACTGAAATAGCTATACTGACAGTAAGGATGTTAGCAAAAATTTTGGTACCGCAATGGCTCAAAAAGGGCAAAGTTCCCAGGTGAACTGTTACATAAGCAAGAAATGTTTATGTAAAGCATGAAGAATATAATAGAAGCATACATCAGTTGAAAAGTTGTTTATGTAAATGGAGAAGAAATATAGAAGAAGGTGTTTTAAGAATAAGCATACATAGTGAGGCAATATATAAGCAAAAGTTGTGTATGTAAAGCATACATAAGGTGAAATAATGGGGAAATGTTTAAGCAAAACATGTTTTTACAATGTGTTTAAAAAAGAGCATACATGGTTATATAAATAATAATATAATGTCCTATATTTTGTTCATAAAACTAGTCACATATGAAGCATAGATAGATAAGCATAGAGACATAGATATATTAACTTATCACTGCCTCGTGATAAATAAGGAGATAATGTAATAACTAGTCCCATAATCATAAGCATATGCAGAGAATAAAGTGTTCACATAAAGTAATAAAAAAGAGTTGCATACATAAGGTGAAAAAATTAGAGTAAATATAAGGGAAAATTGTTGAGAAGCATGCAGAAGTTGAAACAATTGGGGAAATATATAAAGATATGTATATAATACGAGTTTAAAAATGAAGCATACATATATAATAAAGTAGTAAATACGGAAGAGATAGAATAAAGTACAGATTAAGTAAAGAATAAGGAAACCTATAATATGGGAATGTAATATAAAGAAATTAGAATAGATATAGGCGTATAGAGAAACAATGTATATATATCAGAAAGAAGAATTAAATAATAAGTTGGAGATAACACATATCAACATACCAATTTACCAGATCCTTGCGAGTTTGGACCAATCATCTCAAAAGATACAGATGTGCAAAGACGTCTGCAGTTCCTCGAGTATTCAGGAACCATGGAAGAGCTATCCAGTTATGGGCTACGACAGAGGTATCCAAGTTCTTCAAGAATCCAGATCTAAAAAGCGAAGAAATGCTTAAGAAAAATATAACAAAAAAAAGTTGAGAAAAGGACATTACAATCTCAAAAGATATCTAAATATTGTGGATATTTGGAGTCAGATATAAATTATAACACAACAATAAAAACAGCAGCAGCAGGATATGCAATATCTGGCAGAAACTGAAAATAATTATCATAAGACGAGACAACAAACATGAATAAAACTAAAGCTAAGCAATAAAATCTAGCGACTTACCTACAGTTGTAGAAAGAAGACGTGACTATCCTGTAGTTATGTCGAAAACCATTCCATGGACAGACTGGGGAAAACTGGAACATGTGGTGCCACAGCAGCCTGCAATGACAGTTCGGCCAGACCATAAGCCATTATGTTTCAGGGACTCTTATTATTCCTATTCCATGCTTCCGTAACCTAAAAAAGCTATAATTAATCTTCACATAACCACTTCCATGTTAAACTAGCAGTAATACACGTCATCTACATCTTGGAATGGAATAAATATTCATTGATAAAATTTTTCTTGTCAATATTCAAGCCCCACATGGAGTACATGGCGAAAAAGGTCATTTACCCTGACCACGCCTTTTCTAACCTCAAACTCAGTCACGCGAAATGTTTCCAAGAAATTCAAACTCATGCATCAAACACCCTTGGATTAGAGTTTTTATATGCTCTAGCATTTATTCTTATTTTCAAAAAGGCCAAAGATAATGGTTATAGGAAATACAACACATAGCTCTTCGCTTCAAAGCATCTGCCAAGATTCAAACTTCATAGGCAAATCCCTGGTCACATTGAAAAAACTGCATCTGGCAGGAACAGAAACCGACCAAAAGGTGCAAAATCAAACACAAATCTTCGTCATTGTATCAATGTAACAAATTTTAAGGATAATTTATTTGATCTAGGCGATACACAACGCAAAAAACGCCACCGTCACCATTTACCGTAGAAAGAAATGACAATCACAGCATTTTCCCGGAGGTCAAAAAGTTCGACGACTTGACAGGGGACAGGAACGAAAACGAATCACTATGACCTGGTCCGAAGCAAAACTTCTGGGCGAATACTCGTTCAAGTAGAGATGGGGCAGACATATCGATACTCAACAAGGGCCACGAAACAAAGATGGATACTTCCTCAGCAGTGTTCAAAGGGCGCCACCTAGCCACCAAGAAGTGAGGGACAAGCCAGAAGAAAGAAAATATTGTAGCGTAAAGTATAAGATACCTTTTATTTATTAATGTTACATATTAGAATAATTGACAGTACGATATTTCATGGAACTAAAATCTGTAAATAGTGTACAGATAAACAATTTTAAATATAAACATGGTCAGCGGGCTTAAATAAGTCGATTAAGAGATTATAACAAGTCAGCAGATTTTTTACATAAGTCAACAAGTATAACTGTGTCAAATAAACTGCTATAATTTTATAATAAGAGACATAAAATAGCTATAAATAATAGTCTAAAAAACAGGACGTTATTTAATATTAGATGTACAAAATAATTTAACATAATTAATAATTTTTTTATAATTACCTGCAATAGTGGTACTCTAGTTAAATAATAGAGAACAGGACGGTATTTACGCAAGTTAATAAAAGTCTATATTTAATAGCAGACTATAACTAAATAATATAAAGACAGCTAGTATGATTCTAGAAAGAAATAAGTCATGTAAACTATTTTGTAGAATTGTAAATATTACTGAGACAATTTATAAAATGGTGATATTACGGTTATGATAAATGTCGTAATCCAAAGATCAACTTTCATGGGGTGGACGCATCCCATGCAGGCTGAATTAGTCAATACAAGCAAGATATTACAATACATGTATCAGTATTTTATAAAGAGTTGATATTGTGTCTAAACGTGGATTGACCAATAGGCGTCTATTGGCCAGTCAACGATAAAATATAGATATTTCAAATATGCAAAATACTTACGGTGGAACTCTACATACCACTTGTTCGCTAAACAATCTAGAATTAGAATTATATGATTTCTAAGAAAATTTATAAAGATATATTTTCTTTTTGTTACATGTACCGAGCACCAGTGGATGTCCATACTAGTCTCTCCAGCAGGCTCTCAATTATGATTCCCTCAAACAGTTTAATGGTATGTCAATGCTAAGACATATAGACTGCAGTGGAGGCTAGAGGGTGTTACTAAGGATCAGCCTGGATCCAGAAAGTAACAAGACCACTGATGGAAATTTTTTTATGTTCTATCAATTGCAATATCACATAGTATTATGCGGCATGTTTTTCGAATTAAGGTCTTTCTTTTTTGAACTATAGCGGTCGCATTAATGTTGGGGACCAACATTTTAGAGGGCGGGGGAACGTGTAATCTACTAAAATGCATACGCTACTAAACAAATATCACCCTGTCGCAAGTTTGAACTTGAACTTGGAGATTGTTATATAAACATTAAAGGCAAACTATAAACAACGCGAGCAATCAACGGGAGCGACTTTGAACCTTATGCATGCAATGATCATCCCTTTGTTTTATATAAATACGCTACCGAATCCTCAGTTCGGCAGACTTTAGTCTCACCTCCAGCTCCCAAGGTTAGTCACTTGACGACTGCCTTCTGGGTTCTATCCGCTCCTAAAGTTAGTCATACGACTGCTTTAGTTCCGTTCCTTTCCTACCCAACCTGGTACCGGTTAGTCACTTGACGACTGCTAGGACCAGGGGTTGCACAACCTCCATAGTAAAGTCTTGACAAGAAGTTTGTCAGAGTGTTGAGAAAGACAAGTGTCTAAATAGTCAGTTAAAAAGTTTAGTGAAATCTCTTGCTCTTAAATAAAACCCAACCTTTAAGAAAAACTACAAATTATAAGACAGTAAACAAAGACCTATAAACAGTACCTCAAATCGAGAAAACATGCGCACCGTAGTAATCGGGTATAATAGAATCTCATTTTTTCTGACCAATAATTGTTTTTAAAGTTTTATCGTTAATACATTGTTATTGTTATAAACTACTTCTTACTCCACGTAACGCGATCCCGGTCTACCTCAGTTACCCCCCCGGCACGCTAAACAAGGCGTGTCCTCACGAGTAGAACATCCAGTGGTAGATTAAAGGAAGCATAGAGACCCCGTCATTGTACTAATCGCGACGAGGCTCTTCTCTGAGAAGTTATTCTTTAAAGAAAACGCGCTACCCCCTAAACTACTCGTGACAATATTTCAGACTTTCTTGTTTAAATCTGCATGTGCGTATTAAGAAAAATGATACTTTCAGAAAGATCTATCTTAGTTCTTGTTGCAAACAAATATTTTCAAACTGAACCTATGAAGTAAAATTACCATATCTCTTTAACAAAACTTTTCGTTTTGTTAATCTTTAAAAATAATATCTCGTTGAAGACAGAGATTTTCAAAAAATACGTTACAGAACTTTAGATCCCTTGAAATAAGAGATACCTTGTTTATGTAGAGCACTCAATCGACCCTAGTTGCACAGCACAGGTTGACTGACGTACAATATAATACGATGTTGATCTTATGTAGGAGACCGTATAGTAATGTATCGTATTTTACATTATGCCTTACACATATGCATTTAATCGATTTTCATAATATGTTATTCCCATCACTGCTTTAAAAATCGTCAGCTAAGTTATTCATTTCATGTTGATTATTCACCGTGTAGAGTTTATTCACATTATATCCCTTGATTTGCGACATTCTCATTACTCTCTCAGGTTTTATTAAAATTCTCGAGACAACTCCTTGATTTAAATCTTTCTTTTATTATGAAAAATGTAAAGAGAAATGCTTAATATGCTAAAAGAGAGTTAACATATAATAAAAATAAATACCTTCCGTTTAATATTCATCCAGCATAATGATTTGCTAATTCGTACATAGGCGTATCTCTCTCTAAATGTATTGTGTTCCAGTTGGAGGTGTAATAATGTGTGTATGGATATGTATATATGCTACCTAAATAAGGTCTGGTGTTTTAATATCGGTGAACGAAATTGGCAATCGTGTTAGCAAACCGTGCCCTAAAAGCTATTTCATTTTAAAGGGAGCCGTAGAGATGTCACACTCCAGATCAGCTAGAATGAAAGAGATATTAATATCTTTCATAGTTGGAGTGAGATTAAATTTGGTCCTAAGAAGAGAAGTTGTTTAAGATTTTTTGGAATTGCAATAGAAGTTAGATTGACAGAGATACAAAATTGAAAAGTACCGTACAAAGCGAGACAAGGAATAATTCATCATAAGCAGAAGGAGGAAAAAAAGAGGAGAACAATAAACCCTATACTTATCACTATTAATTAGCAATAATCTCAAAATATTAAAATAGGCCAGTGGGGAAAACAACCCATTTTACGGAGACTGTTATTTTTACTTAAATGAGAAAACACATCAACGTCAACAGGGTGGGATTGGCAGAACGACAACCATCGGCAGCCAAAACGACTGGTGGTCATTAATAAAATTGAAACATTGCAAATCCCTAATGCAGAAGCAAGATGAGCAAGAACATATAATACTGACATTAAACAATGCAATTCCAAATTGCAAGTAAGAATCAATTAACTGCTTAACAACTAAAAAAGTGTTGATATTATGTTCAAGTAAGTGATGGTTAAATCTAAAAGATACACAAACACCAATCAATTTTGCAAATGCCAAGAACTGGTAAATTCAACCCTTGAAGACCTAGCACGATATCTGAAATTCCTATGATAATTCTTTTCTAACCCTAAAATATAATTCTAGATAAAACTTAAGTTTTGAATATCATTGGGTTTATTTAAAGTGTTGAGTTGATTCTTAGTGTGATTGTAGTAGTTTCCTTTGCCGAGGATGAAAGGATTAGCAGAGTTTATCCTGTGAATCTGAAGTATAACATGCTCCGCTAAGGCGGATATACCGGGTGTCAACGGGATTACTTTCCGACTGTCGTTTCCTTATTTCTTAAACTTTCGGGATGACACTCGGCAAAGTTATTGTACTATCAAAATGTAATTTTTGTACATATTTGTCAACTGTTAAAGTCTTCCGGTTTCGCCGGAAGTGACCTCAACATTGGATCTTTAAATGGAATACCCTGTATAATTTTAATTTCTCAGAATCTACAGATCATTCTGCATAGGACTGTATAATTTTTATAAAATTTTTCGGTAATTTGGTATTTTTAGAGCTAATTTTAATTTTTGATCTAGCGTGCCATGACCGACTTAAAATCACTTCTCAGGTCATAAACAATTGCAGAAAAATACATAGACGATGTTTTACTTATTTATTTGTTTTATTTAAGACATTAAAGTTGACCAATTCGATTTTTTTAATATTACTCGAAAACTTTAAATGGGACTACCACACTTTCATAACGTCATTACATGCATTTTTTTAAAACGAGTCTAGTGATGTATCACATTGCCGAAATGT
>MU195063.1:1734-16888 GCA_016904865.1 Pissodes strobi | reverse complement strand
TCAGTGAGTATCGAACACTCTCTTCTGTAGTTTGAAAATACGCTCAATTTGAGTCGCACAAACCGTACCCCAGGATGGAAGGGCGTATCGGAGGTGCGACTCAAAAAGGGCAAAAGGGCATACTGTTCTAACAGTTGACAAGTTAATTTGAATTTTTAGTTTTATCTCCGGTTTTGTAAATGGGGGAAAGTATGGATGTTTTAAAACAGTCAGGAACAATTCCTGTTTGAAATATTAGATTAATTATATGTATTATAGGGATAATTATGCGTCTGAACGCCATCATAACCCTCCGAACAGTTGTTTTTAAGTGAGTTTATGTATTTAAGAATTTCATTCCTATTAACAGGCTTGAAAAACATCGAGCTTAATGGTTTAAACCTTATTTGAGAAGTAATCTATGAGCATTTTATTTTGTCAGCCACACTTTTACTTAATTAATTGGACTCAAAACTCTTCATTTGCTTCTGACTCTTACCGATTTTGAATCAAATGGTAATTCCTTACAATATAAAGTAATCACATTTAATTGGCTGTTTCCTTTTAGGAGCCTGCTTTTACGCTAATAAATTAGTACCTATATGTATTCAATATGGACAACTTTATGAAATTTATTCGTGACCAGCCCTAACGGCTTGCAATGTATCGATCTTCTTTACAGCCCCTTATAAAATATGTTCATATATTCTTAGTACAGATCAGTAAGACCAAACACAAACCACAAATTTCGAATGTCCGAAGGAATAGCTTCTTTACAGACTGCAATAAATAAGCATACCCGGAAATGAGTTTGCCCTATATCCGGAAACACACGTGCGTTTTGAGACTTTCGATAAGCAATTTAGATTAAGCATCTCATTAGCATTTTAAATAAATAATAATTATCTTCGCTTTCATACGATAATCTAAAGTGCATTTCCTAAACATTGTTAGGAACCAATAAATAAAAGTCTTTATCCAACATAACTTTAATCAAGAGAAATTGTACCATATTCATGGGGTAAGAGCAACAAATATCAAATGTTGCATTGTTTCCCTTTTAAGGGATTGGACATGATATCTTCATAAACTGTTTTTGCAAATTTATTAAAATATTGATCATCTGAATTAAAATAGGGGATGGTAATTAAAATATGACATACTATTTAAATATCAACAAATAACGTGAAGCAAATACAAAAAAAAGGTCAAGTCACTTAGGTTCTAAAGTGAGACGGATTCTGCAGCTGTTAGCCTTGGAGTGGAAAGAAAAGCATGAGAAATCCTGTACGAAGGTGTAAAATACATCATTCATCCAGTACTTCTTTTTCTTTTCACTTCAAAATTAATACCTTATTGTTAAAATGAGCAGTTAGAAACTTTTGCTCTTTGTAAGAGTTTAATAGAGGAAAATGATTTTGATATTGTTTTGCTATCTGAGACATGGATCTCTGATGGCGATGGCTCTCTGATGGTGATTGCTCTCAACACTTTCAAATACCTAAGTATCAGTTTTTAAGGAAAGGTCGAGAGGGAAGAGGTCTTATGTCATTGAATTGGCAACATTTGATTTTAATATTAATGTACAACTGAAACCTCTGTTTTTTAAATTGAAATTATTTAACAAAACCTGCGCCTTTATGGTTTTTATACGACCACAACTTTAAATTTAAATAGTCTTAGTTATTATTAAATTTAAATAGTCTCATTTATATTATTTTTTCTTATATTGATCCAACAGTGATTTCAATATCAATTTGTTAAACCATAATAATCCCTTTACTCTCCTTTTCGAAGAATATAATCTTAAAAAAGGCCCCTTTAGATGCAATATTATTGCATCAATATCGGCGATATCGATCAATATATTGATCGTCTAAAGGCCCCCCTACACGGTCAATAATATTGCATTAAGGCTAGCCGCGCACTAACAACTTTTAGTTTTGCTAACTGAATAGTTTAGTTGTTTGAAAAATTGTCGGTACAAATTTACAACGCACACAGGCGACTAAATAGTTGCTTGTATTAATCATTTTTAACCTGGATTTTGTGGAAACTGCATGTGCTTGTGCGCTATTACTGGAACGAAGAAGAAAACGAAAAAGAAAACTATTTTGGGTTCATCCAATACTAAGCAAGCGACTTTTTAATGGACAATTTTATAAATTGTTTGAAAGTTTGAGAGAGCACCCGCTGAAATTTTTCGATTACTTTAGAATAAGTATTGAGAGTTTTGACACCTTACTAAAGCTTCTGGGACATCGTATTTTGTACCAAGACACAACATTCCGTCTGGCTGTACCACCGGAAGAAAGACTGAGTGTCACACTAAGGTAAGCAAAAAAAAAAACGTTTATTCTCAAGAAAAACAATATTTTACACTATAAAGTAAATAGAGAAGAAGCTTCAGAATCGTTTTCCCACGAACTCTGCGTGTAATTAGTAGGTGACACAACAGATGGTGCAGTAGTTGTAGTTGTCCTTTATGTATGATTATTTGGTGTGAACCCTGAGAAGTACTGCGCTGTAGTATTTTCCTGGGAAGTGCTGCCACCAGTGCCACCATAGCCATAGGTACGTTTGATTTACGTTGTGCTCACTTGGAAATGGATAATAATTATGTCCAGAGAAACGGACTCGTCTTATAACATTCAAAAATTCTACAGACAAAACTTTTGTTCTTTATTAATTTTCTTAAATGAAGGAAGAAGAGAGAGCAAAAAATATTTGTCTTCGTCAATCTCGCTCTCTTGATCCCTTTTTTGTTTCAAGATGTCCAACAAAGAGTCTTCGTAAGATTTTTGAGGAACCTTCTTTCGTCTGAGTGATGATGATGTAGTAACAGGTTTGGCGATAGTGTTATTAGTTTGCGAAGTATTGGGTAAAGCTGGATTCTCTTCTTCGGTTTCTTCCAGTTCATTTTCGACATCACTTGTCTGGCTCTTGTCCCCAAGACTACTTGTGGTTTCCCTGCTCTCGACTGAATCATGCAAAAATAACAATTGCTCGAAATAAATATATTTCCGTCTTTTTGTCCGTCCTTTACCCGACTGTTCATTTTTTTGTACATCGTATTCTCTTTTAAAACATGTCCTTAAGTTCTTCCATTTTTTCTGTAATTCTTGTCCTGAAAATAAAAAATATGTTAATTTTTATTTCAGATATTTAGCTACAGGAAACAGCTTCATATCACTGCACTATGAATATTTGCTCGGAGAAACAACGATAAAGGAAATTGTCAGAGACGCTCTTTGGGAACGTTTGATTCCAATTTACATGAAGAAGATGACGAATGATGACTGGCTAAACATAGCCAATAAATTCAGTGAAACCTCACAATTCCCTAATTCCATAGGAGCGGTAGATGGGAAACACATTCGAATAAAGAAACCTAATTCAAGCGGATCAGAATTTTTTAATTAAAAACATTTTTTTCAACTGTTCTTTTGGCAATAGCAGACTCTAATTATAGCTTTATTTATATCGAGGTTGGCGCCTTTGGTTCATCAAGTGATTCCAATATTTTTAAGAAGTCTGTTTTTTCAAATTTACTCGAAAAGAATTGTATAAATATTCCAGCACCAACATCTTTAACGAATGACGAAACTGGACGGAAAATACCATTTGTACTTGTAGGGGATGAGGCATTTGCTCTCTCAGAACATGTACTAAGACCATACCCCAATAGAAACCTGTCAGTAAAGCAACGCATTTTCAACTACAGACTGACCAGAGCCCGAAGATTCGTGGAATGCACATTTGGTATTTTAGCCAATAAGTGGAGGATATTTCATAGACCCCTTGACACAAATATCCAATTTTGTGACAGTATCGTGAAAGCATGCTGTATGTTACATAATTTTGTCAGAAAACATGACGGAATACGTTTTGATAACACTCTGTATGAATGTCCACTAGAAAATATTGCACGAGTGGGAACAAGAAGCAATATCAAAGGTGCCGATGTTAGGGATTATTTTGCAAACTATTTTATTTCTCCGCAAGGATCTGTTCCATGGCAATATGACAAAATTTAAATTTTAAGTTAATGAAAAATGTATTACTGTCTTATTATATGATATAAATAAATACTTATTATGTACTTACCTTTTTTTTCCTTCTCTGCAGCACCAAGTTCACTCCAATTTTCCACAAATTGTTCAAATATCTCGATCCACAGTTTCTTTTTTAAAACCTTATCGGAGTATTCTTTTAACTTTCTATTAGAAAGAGCTGGGCGTTTTTCTATCTCACAAATAAATAATTCGGTATCCAGAGACATGTTTTTGTGATACTTCTATTCACAGTAATATTAGTTTAAATGAACAAACGTCAATATTTTATTTTAAAAATGCGAATGACTGAAGTGATGGCAACTAATAACAAATAAACTGCCAGTGCGCGGCGACAGGTTAAAACATGAACGGTATATTTTTGTCGGCAACTACGGGCAACAATTTCGTCGCCGTCAAAATAGGCCCAGTCGTAATTTTCTAATTGCTTCAAATATAATCGCCAATGCGCGAGTTTACATTTAAAACGGTGTGTTCCATTTCCGCAACTAAACAGTTGCTAGAAAAAAGTTGCTAGTGCGCGGCTAGCCTAATATCGATATTGATTAATATACTTATTTATCGTCTAAGTAATATATTGAAACAATAATATTGATGGAAAAAGTATTGAAGAAAATTAAAATGGTTTAATTTTCATTGAAGGCCCGTCAATATATTGAGGCCGCGTCAATACGCGTTACGTGTTTTGCGATGGAAACTGATAAAAATTCGAGTATAACTAAAGTGCAAAAGTGAAAAGTCTAGGAAAAGACAGAAGAGGTTGATTTCGGCGGATAAAGAAGAGGAGATTTTAAGATGTATTTTTCTTTTATGGCAGTGGCACACACATTAAAGGGAGACCCTATGGCGCTATGTGTGCGAAAATGTTGATTGACACGGCTCTTGAATATTTGTAAGTTGTAATTAGTGGGAAACAGATGTCCTGGGAGTGAGTTCCACAGTGATGCAGTGCGCCAGACAAAGGAGCTCCTGTAAAGCGATGTTCTAGGTGTTTCCAGTTGTACGACGAACTGGTGCGCTCTTGCCGTCTGTCGTGACTGTCTGACAGGAGCTGCCAGGGGCGGGATGAAGCGGACCAAATCCTGGGAACATCTGCCGTGAAATTATCTGTAAAACAGAGATATCTCGGCTACATGTCTGCGGTATTCCAGACTATCTAGATTCCGGGTCAACTACGGGTCGCCGAGGAGACGCAGAGCTATCTTCTGAATAGAATCCAGCAGCTTTAGGATGTGCTTTGGTGCTGCACCCCAGACATGTGAGCAATATTCTAAGCACGGTCTTATTTGCGCTTTGTAGAGCAAGAGCAACTGCTGCGGTGTATAGAGTTTTTTGTTGCGAAATAGCGCACCAAGCTTCTGGGAGGCTGATTTTGCGATGTTAGCAACGTGGTCATGCCAGGACATATTGCTGTTGACCGAGATACCCAGCAGTCCGATTGACGAGGATGAAGGAATGGCCGACCCTGCCATAATGATGTCAGGGCCCGCTGGTTTGGCCCTCTTGGTAAACGTGGCTGCTTGGGTCTTTGCTGCATTGAACTGGACCAAATTTCGGTCGCTCCAAGTTTGAACTTTCTCCAGGTCTTGATTAATTGCTGTAATCTGCTCTTGTCTGCGGTGATGAGTCTCAGTCGCTGGTAAGGGTTTTTCTGATCTAAAGTGGGAGACAAGGGTACTGTCATCTGCAAAACTGTAAACAGGATTATTTGTTTCGGTCAGCAGGTCATTAATATAGATGAGGAACAGAGTTGGTGAAAGTATTGCGCCCTGAGGCACGCCCGCGTTGATGGTGAATGTGTCCGAGATGTTTCCATCGACTGCAACGTGCAGAGATCGGCTCTTAAGGAAACTGGCAAGCCAGCTGCAGAGAGAGGCTGGCAGTCCGAAAGACGGTAGTTTGTTGAGCAGTCCGTCATGCCAAACTCTGTCGAATGCCTTTGAAATATCCAACACAATGGCTCGAGACTCTCCGTAGTTCTCAATTGCCCTACTCCATATATGAGTGACATAGGCCAATATATCTCCTGTCGATCTCTCTTTGCGAAAGCCGTATTGATTGTCGCCGATTATTTTGTTGTTCTCGAGGTACTTGAGCAGTTGCTGATTGACTACACGTTCCATGACTTCGGAGATTATTGGAAGCAAAGCAATTGGACGATAGTTTGAGGGCGTGGTTTTCTTGTCTTTTTTGGAACAGGTTGCATTCGAGCGACTTTCCAAGAAGATTGGTAAAGTCCTTTTCCGTAAGACAGAGAAAAAAGCCTGGAAAAAACGGGTGTTAGTTCGTTGGCGCAGTTCTTTAACACGATGGCAGGTATTCCGTCCGGTCCTGATGCCTTTTGCGTATCTAGATTTTTAAGGATTTTACGAATATCACGGTGATGAAATTTGACTTCTGCCATGGTAGTGTTGATGTTCGATATGGTGGGGAGAGTCTTGCCTTGGGGGACGTCTAAGGTAGAGTGCGAAGAAAACATTTTGGCGAGCATGTTTGCTTTTTCCCTGGCTGTAGTCGCCGCGATGCCACGTTCGTCTGTCAAAGGTGGGAGAGATGTTTCTGTAAAGTTGTTTCTTACTGCCTTTGCTACCGACCAGAAATTCCTGGAGCCACTGGGGCATTGCAAAAGTTTATTCCTGATCCTTTGATTGTGTTTGTCCTAAGTTTCGTCGATAACACGCTTGCATTCGTTTCTAGCTTCGACAAAATAATTACGATTTTCGGCGGTCTGATTTTGCTGCCAGTACTTGTAGGCTTGCTGTTTCCTACCCACAGCTCTTTCGCATCTTCTGTCGAATCAGGGCTTTCCTTTTGATGGTAGCTTGATGGAATTTGGGATGTATGCTTCCATTCCTGAGGAGATTACTTGCGTGATCTATTCGCAGCAGACTGACGGGTCGTCAGCGCCAAAGCAGACGTCGAGCCAAGGAAAATCTAGGTAGAACTCCCTTAGATCGTCCCAGTTTGCAGAATTGTAATGCCAGATTTTGCGAGTCAATGGTGGATCCTTCTGTATGCGTGGCAATTCACAAACCGTTGTAATAAGTTTATGGTCGGAAGTACCTAAAGGCGGACCAACTGTAACTGTGTACTGGTCACGATTGGCGGTTAGAAAAAGGTCCAGAAGGGCGGCGAATTCGCCCCTCTCTGAGATTCGAGTTGGTTCGTCTACAATTTGAGTCAGCCCGCAGCTGATGGCGCCTCTCTACCTTCGTTGTCGGTCTTGTTGTGATGTTTGAGCCAGTTGGTGTTGTGGACATTGAAGTCTCCCAGAACGATTATTTCTGAACTGGGGTGATCGACCTGTATTGAGTCAAAAGTGGTAGCTAGTGTTGAGAAAAAGCTTTGGTAGGCTCTATCGCTCGGAGGGCGATAGAGACAACATATAAACTTGGTTAATCCCTTGGCGGTGAACTTGAGCCACATGACGTCAAGGTTGTTCGGTTCGAGTGTTTCCTCTCGGTGACATGAAAGGTCGCTTCGGACCAAAAGGCATATTCCGAACTTATGTCTAAATCGGGTATGTAAGTCGTAATCAGGATCAAGGTAGTTCACTGTTGTTATTGTAGAACATACTTGTGTTTCTGTAAGAGCTAGTATGTGTGGTCTATTTGCTTGTTGATGTTGGTGTACCGAATTTATGTTTGTATTTAGGCCTCTTATGTTGCAGAAATCAATTCTAAATTGGTTCGGTATCTTTGCTGTCTGTGAAATGCGGAATGAGGGGCTCCCAGGGCCACCTAGCGCCCGGAGATCCGAATGGCCGGGGAGTTTACCTCCGGAATATTTTGATCCTGGAAGCACCATCATGTCCATATTATTATATTCCTACTGTGTATAGAGATACGTATTCTATTTATATTTTGAAGCCTAAAAATAGAGGGTCATATTTTGTATAATTGTATCGTTTCATTTATTTAATAAATCTGTAGGTCATGTTAGCTGATTATGATGTTCAAACAATGATGAGGTATTGTAAACCAAAAATAAATATAAAAAAAAATTAAAAAGCAATATTATTGACGCAATATGTAGTAAAATTGGGTACCCCTCAGATGGCTCAATATTGATCAATATATGTTAGTTACGATCGTGCTTTCAACAAAGATGGACGAAATAACGCTACTTGCGCTAACTGTCGCACTCAAGAAGAAGAAAAAGAGGAGACAAAGAAACGTGTGGATTAAAAACTGATTAGAGAAAAGAAGAGCCACTAAACGGTACATTTACCGAAATTTTTCTTTTCATTTAATAAGTTTTTAAATTTTTTTATATAATTATTTTTGGTTTAAAATACCTCATCATCGTTTGAACATCATAACTAGCTAACATGACATACAGATTTATTAAATAAATGAAACGATACAATTATACAAAATAAGATCCTTTATACATCTTAATATAAATTTCCTCTCCTGGTTTTATCCGCCGAATTCAACCACTTCACTGTCTTTTCCTTGACTTTTCACTTTTACACAAGTTGTACTCGAATTTTCATCAGTTTCCATCGCAAAACACATAATGCTTATTGACGCTGCCTCAATATATTGATGGGGCTTCACTAAAAATTAAACCATTTTGATTTTGTCAATACTTTTTCCATCAATATTATTGTATCAATACTTAGACGATTAATATATTGATCAATATATTGATCGTCTTAGGGGTATATAGTGATGCCGTCGAGACGAGAGACTCTCGTCTCTCGTCTCGTCGCGTCTCGGCGAGACGAGAGAGGTACTTTCTCTCGAATGAAACCTCGAGACGAGACGAGAGAAAGATGCTCTCTCGTCGAGAATTTCTCGTTTTTCTCTCGATCTCCCGAGCAAAAAATTGGCATAATAAAAAAAAAAAACAAAACATCATTATGATTTTTTCATACATAAGTAATTTGGTGATACCTATTGTATTAAATTCGTAGTTAGCATACACATTTTCTACACTTATGGTCGGTTTCCCAATGTCGAGTTAACTCTTAACTCGGAGTTACCCTCGATTTTTCTATAGAAAACCCGCGGGTTGAACATAACTCGTTATTGAGAAACCGGCCCTTAGGGTTTTTAAGGGTGTAAAAGGGTGGGCGTCATTTAAAAAAATACAAATGGGATATTGTGATACCTTATTTGGAAGGTGTTATCGAATGCCTTATGATACCAAAATATTAGATTCCTCTAAGTCTCCAAAGCGAAATGTCGCCATTATTTATTTTTCTTTTATTACATTTTTGCATTTTTGACATGCTAGAGAATCAAAAGGGTTTAACATGGGAAATAAAAAAAGGGTTTGTAAATATTATGCGATTGCTCTTAAAGTGTAGGATCTAAGATCTAATATGGCAAGATTTAATAGGATAGGATAAAATAAGATAGGCAGTGCAAGTTGTTTTTTTTTTTTAATTTTAAACCATGTTGATTCTGTAGAATCTCAACAATGTAAATGTTTAAAACGTTGCCATTTTGCGGCAGAGATAATAATAAGAATAAGAACAAAATATTGTGGAATCCTACTTACTCGATAAGACCTTAAAAATAAAGTATCGCCTTCGCATTAAAAAAATTAAAGATTTTTTCTTCAATTTCATCAGTTTTTTACTGAGGGCCATGCAAAGCCATAATAATACCCCGACTGACGGATCGCAACTTGTTATTTAACCTTTCGTTTAAAACCGATCTAATTGCTTTCGCCATTAATTTCTCGAACCAAGACCAACCAGTTGTTTTCCGAGGTGCCATATTTGCTAATAGTAATTTGATTCTAAAAATCGTTTATGTAGTAATATTCCCTTAAAATTAAAGTTAAGATTTTGGAAACATTTCCAACAACTTTTCTTTTACCTTTTTTTATATTCTCTTTATTTAGATATTATTGTAACCTGTATAAATTCTAATTTATGATCCCGCTAGTAAAAATAGTATTCTTTAATGCGCTTGCCTTAACAACCGTGAGGTGTAAAGTAGGCGGTTTTTAGAAATATGAACAACAATATAGATCTTGCCAATTTGCTGTAATATAAAAATTGTAATTAAATTTAAATTCTAATATATTTTTAAAGAGAGTTCAAATTTAAATCGAAATTATTTTTTCTAAGAATCAGAAGAATCATATTTATCATACAGTTCACAATATAAATCGAGGGAGTTACATTTCCATAAATATGTGTTATTGAAAATGCCCCGCACACTTACTTACCTTTGTCTGACCTCTGTCTATAAAAAATTTAATCGAACGCCAATCTTAAACATTTAATTTCATTTTAAAGGCACAAAAAGGATTATGTTAAAAACAACCGAAATAAAAAAAAAATTAACAAAACCTAGTGTTGGTTGTACAGGGTGATTTTTTATAATGTCCACCCCCTTCAACTTTTTTGTGCCACTGTGTAGAACAAAATTTTGACTGGAAAGCTATAGCGTTTGAGAAGTAGTTTGTGCACAATACATATTTTACTATACAGGGTGTTGCAGATTGCTTAAAAATACGTCGCATTGAAATAAAAGAATGTTTTTTACAGCATTTAAAAAAATAAGGTTACTACAAATTGTACACAATGAACACGTAGAAAGCTACAGCTTAAATAAGTATAAAAATAAGATTAAAAGAAGCAATTAAAAAAAATCTATTATTTAAATAATTTTAAATACATTTTCTCTTCTTTTTGAAGCTCTATCGGCCAGAGCAGGAATGTGTCAATAATCTGATTTTTCATACCAAGAAACCCCCGTATGCCAATTTTCAATGTAGAAATGCATAAAATATTAAACAAAATCGATTTTTAACATTAACACCCTGTAGATAAAGAACGGACCTATGTTAATAAATACTTTTAATTCATAAAATAACTCATGGAATAACCCCGTATATTTTGTTATGTTTTATGCTTTTTTAAATTGAATATATAGTATTTACGAGAGGGTCGAGACGAGACGAGAGAAGGCCTATTCTCGTCTCGTCTCGTCTCGACGGCAACACTAGGTATATTGAAACAATAATATTGATGGAAAGAGTATTGAAGCAAATTAAAACGGTTTAATTTTTATTGAAGACCTGTCAATATATTGAGGCCGCATCATATTTTAAGTCAAAAAGAAAGGGTCTTATTTTGTATAATAATTGTACCGTTTCATTTATTTAATAAATCGGTATTCCATGTTAGCTAGTTATGATGTTCAAATGCTGATGAGGTAACTAATTATTATATAAAAAATTTATAAAACTTATTAAATGAAAAAAATAATTTCGGTAAATTGCAGTTTAGTGGCTCTTGTCAAAAATGGGTTTTAAAATTCTTGTTTTTGTTTTAAAATAGTCTATTTATACAGGGGGTCCCCGTTTTTGTCGCAGGACTTTTATAGAAAAAAGAATTTGGAGACAAAAGTTCTTGCGAAATCAATGCAACCAGCTGCTGAAACAGTCGTTCATCCATTCGCGAAAAATTGCGGTAGTCGTCAGGCTCAGTAGTGAGTCGTCGGAGTCGTTCCCCCATATCCATGACGCGGCCGTTTCTCTAGGGCCTATTTTCCAAGGAGTTAGGCCCTAGGCCCAAGCAAATTTTCGGACCCCAATATGACTTCGGCTCACACTTGATTTTTTATTGTTTCGATTTCGAACTGAAAATATTAATAATTATAATGTGGTTTTTTATTCAGATTTAAATTAAGCTTTTCTATTACTTATAAATGTGCATTCATTTTAATAAAAAAATAACAGATTTTAGAAAACTAGAAAAAAAAAACACGAAATAAAATCTAAAGAAAAATTATTGAACCAAAGCATAAATTAGTAAAAATAAAATAAATTTTAAAATAACAGAAATACACTGAGGTTAACCTTAACACTTTTCTTCGAAAAAAGTTTGGATACATAAGAGTAAACACAGCCAGATTTGGGACTATACACTAACTACTTATTTTTTCGCCTTTACTTTAACTTTGTAAAATGCTGAACTTTGTACCTGTACTTTGTATTTTGTTCTGGTATATTTTTAATAAAATGTGTTTTTTTTTCAGCTTACGTTTTGTCGAGTATCCTGATTTTTTTATCGAGAAAATGTATATTTTAAAAAATATTCTTATAATTATGTAGTTTTTTTATGTTGCACATTTGGGCCCTACTTGTCATTGGGCCCTAGACCCGGGCCTAATGGGCCTAATGGTAAAACAGGCCCTATACTCTAACTAGCTTTTGATCCACATTTACTTATCTTTGTCTCCTTTTTTTCTTGTTCTTGAGTGTCACGGCTAGCGCAGTTATCGTTATTTTATCCATCTTTCTTGAAAGCACGATCGTAACTGATATTATTGATCAATGTTATTGACCAATGTGAGGGGTATCCGATTTTACCATATATTGCGTCAATAATATTGCTACAACAATATTGACCGTGTAAGGCTGGCCTAACTGACATTCAATGTTATTGAGCCATGTCAGGGGTACCCAATTTTACTACATATTGCGTCAATTATATTGACCGTGCAAAGCTGTCGTGCTGTTGCTTCAATAATATTGACCGTGTAAGGCGGGCTACAAATTATTGAGGCACCAACTCGCATATTCAGTACTGCCAGTACACTGATTTCTGACAAACCGTTCTTTGGTAATTAAAATTGGCCTTATTTTTGCAGATGAGATTTCTGATCATAAAATAATATATTGCGATTTAAATTTTACAAATAGCCCAAATTGTGTATAAAATTACTCGTTATTGATCATTAAAACACTTTAATGAATTTTTGAATACTATACATCTTACCCTTTAATAATATATTTTATGAAAATAATATCGACAACAAAATGAAGATTTTGAATGAACTTCTTTTGACTTTGTTTGATACTCATGTCCCAATAAAAGAATCACGAATCACTAAACCGGAGGTCATGGTTAACAGCCAATGTAAAAATATTTATGAAATAAAGAGATAGTGCTCTGGCTCTGCGAAAGATTAACGGATCTATACTTAATGAAGATTGGATTAACTATACATTTTTGAGAAATTTTTCATTTTGATTTATTGTGTGCCGAAATGTCCAAGGCAAATATGGTCTGCTCTGAGACATTTTGATATATATGTACACCTAATAATAAAATTGTGCCAGAGGCTCTCTCTGATCCCAATGACATTAATAATTTTTTTTGCTTCATTTGTTCAAAACACTTCCAATTGTAATTATAAAGTTACATACTATGAAATAATATTTATAACGAAAATTTACGATTTTCGGAAGTACTTGCACAAGTGCATCCAGATTACCGATAATTTTGCATGGCAGCGTGTTGTCTAAAAACTGCATGAGTTCATTTTCATATTTTCGAGAAAGAGCCCAACACAGAAGGTGGAGGGCTCTTTTTCCAAAATATGAAAATGGCCGAATGTAGTTTTTCTAAGACAACACGCTCGAATTCAAAATTATCTGGTTATTTTAATGCAGTGTAATTCGAGGGAATATTTCCCGAATAAAGACATGGTTTTAAAAAATAATTCTTTTTTCTGTTTTTAATGCAAAAACGTACATGTAACTGTAAACAAAATAAGAAGAAGCAAAAATACGATTTTTTTCAATCCGAAACGAGACAGTTTTAATAACATTGTCAAAGAGGATTTTGGGCGCTTCCCAATTTACGTGTTATAATAATTATTGGCGGCGTTCCTCTTTGCTCTTTCAGGCGGCGCAACTCGGACGGAATAATGACTGGCTTACTTCGAAACAAACTGTACGTATGTTGATCTCCAGGTTTGATATACAGGAAGGTATGCACTTAGAATGATAACTATGTTTGAATACAGTTTACCAGATTAGCGTAAAACGCATGACCATTCGATGAGAACTCTCCGGACTCGATCTATTTGGTTCCCTTGAAACAATTTAAGGTTCCCTTGAAAGTACTTTTAGGTTACATTAGATTTTAAAGGTTAATTCCTTTAATTTATACTGGTAGGCTTTAATTTCATTTCGCTTTGATTTATGGTTCACTTTACTTTTTACTTTACTCTTCACTGCCGTAACTTTAAGGGCACTCCAATCTGTTACCAGGAAGCGTTTGTCCTAAAGATACGACCAACCATATGACCAGGTGTGAAGGGTTTGAACTTGTTACCAGAAAACGTTTGCCTTAATTAAAAGGTACTACTTAACCAGATGATCATGTTTGGAGGGTTTGAACTTGTTACCAGAAAGCGTTTGTCTTAATTAAAAGGTACTACTAACCTGATGACCAAGTTGTCGTTTACTCGATTTGCACGTTCTTTCATACTAAAATTTGTTGAAAGTTTACTGATTGTTTTTGAAACATGTTTAGATAATAATTATAATATTTTATCATTCATGATCAAGTATGAAGATCAAACTTTAGACTGAGTATTCTTTTTTAGCGAATACGATTTCTAGTTTACAATATATTTAAACTTTATTTTGACGTTATTTATAAATTATCGCTGTCCTCGTAAGCTTAAAATGGAACCTCGCCTTAATCAAAACAAACATATTATGTTAGTTCTAATAATATAATTCAACTTGAACCCCATTGCGGAAACCTTCAATAGCATTAGGCACAAGGTAGATGAACACACAAAAACTGATCAACGGGAAAAATATGCACATTACTAACTGCTTGCTCATTCAAAAAGCCTTTAGAATTAGCACAAATTATAGCGCTCTTAGATAATATCTGATCGTTTTTAGGAAAGACGTCTCTTCCATTTTGATTTTAAAAATTAGCTGTTGGTCTCAGTAAATTTAAAAAATGGACAAAAAAGGAGTATGATATGAGAAGCAATGTTGAATTAGAAATGTTAAGTTACCAGTAGCCGCGAAACCTGAGGGCTATAGGTAAGTTATGATTGTTTGTGGATCATGATCATAATTAAATTAGGGTTTGAGACTGATGAAAAAGTAGTCTTAAGCATAGCGTCAGTATGAGACACATCCCACATAATTTTACACCGTATACAAGATCTGGAAGTATATAGGGCCGATGTGTCATCCGCATACATAGTAGTTCTACTATGAATTAAGTCCGTTGAAAGTGGATTTATTTTATAAATATAAAAAATTATATGTTGATAATCTAAACTGATCCTTCTTTTTTTTTTTTTTTTTTTTTTTTT